>JAKUCV010005846.1:0-13788 GCA_028386065.3 Turnera subulata | reverse complement strand
TAGGCCAATTCCCTTCCTTTGGAACCATTGGGTTCCCTTGGCCTTATTCCCCTGTTACACACACACAAATTCACATTATAAAACCATAAAACCAACCATAATAACCAAAAGACAATTCAAGCACACAATACTCATCTTTCTCCAATTCGGGCAGAAACTGCCCTGCACCAGCAGCAACTTCAACTCGACATAACCCGAATCTAAAGGCAAAATCAGCCTCCGGCCTACAAATAAAAGTGATAACCCCACGTCGTAGCTTTCCAGAAGCACTAAAAACACTCAAATTCAATCTCTAAATCGCCCGAAATGGCTCTTACACTCGGTCAGGGTCAATCAGCAAGTCTGCAGCAGAACACTCAACTTCCAGAGGTGCTAACTCTCTCATGTTAGCTCCAAAATCTACCAAACCGGTTCCCAATTAAAGCTATGGAAGTTAGATAACTCTGGACTTTGGTTTCACTCAATTCCAAACGGTAGTTTGGCCGGAATACCTATTTTAGTGGCCAGGGGTCTGTCTGGCCGAGAGCAGAACCCCTAGGCTCACTCTCTACCTTTCCCCTCTTTTCTCTCCTTCTCTCTCTCTCTATCCTTAGCCACGATTTCAATCTGATCAGAATGGGAGAGAGAAGCCTGGTTTCACCCCTTAAGTGATGGTAAGTAGGTGACTAAGCTCCTACTTGCCACACTTGCCAACTTGGTGCCACTTGCACCAAGTTGCTCTCCAGCTCATGCTTACTCTCCACCTCATGCTTACTCTACTCCTCTCAACCTACTAGCTTGCACCAAACACCTTCAGCAGCTTATTCCAGATCCACATGTCGAACCCTGATTAGTCGGTTTGGCAAATTATGCATTTACCCTCATTGTACCCAATTGTGCACCGACGGGCACACCAATGCCCGGTTGTGCACCATTTCGCACCAAATCGAGCTAACCAACAACCCCCTTGGCCAATTGTGCCTCTAATGCACCTATTACACCAAATAAATACATTCCAATCATTAACCATCATTTTTTGGCCAATCAAGCAAGTCGGGCACTCGGTACACCAAAATAGGCCAATTGTGCCATCGGGTCACTACAAACCTATGTGTGTGCTCTAAGCCAATCCAATACTCACCATTGCCCTCAATCCAACAACAATTTTTATATTATCGTGCCCAAAATCCGTACTAACTTGTACACCACGAATGTTATCATCGCCTATCGATTTCCCGACATAGGAACCAACAATCACGAATATCCCCAATGAACGTGGTACACCCAACTCTTGTAATATTGGCATCCCATTATACTCTAGGGTGTACTTAGGGGTATCACAGCGCAATTGCTGACAACACAGAGATTCATTGACCACGTCAGTCAATCCACACGAGATACTAGCAAGCCTTTTAAGACCATAGACGGTCCAATCCAATGTTACTCTGAAAAGAATTGCGAGCCAAAGCTTAAAGGTTTACCTAGATTCTAATAACCAGTGGATGCACCACTTAAGTCGACATCGACAACCAAGGTCAAAAAATTTCATTTCTGGGTCATTTCGACCCTTAGCATTGAGGTACTGGCCTATCGAATCCATATCGACACCTATATGAATGCAACTTGTCAAAAATAGTTTTGAAAATGATACAAAACTTGGAACAGGCTTATGCACAAACAAATCACAACAGACACTTATTTGAAAACCCAAAAGACCTAAAGCCTGCTCCGCTACCAAGCTGACACGACCGCATCCCAAGAACAAATGAACAAAACACAAACAATATTGAAAAAACCAAAATGCCCTTGAGTCCAGGGATGCCAAAAACCTCCAAGTAAAACAACCCATCAATATTACAAAATAACAAAGTAAACATCGAGATAAAAAAAAAAACTCAAAAATAAATCAGCCTCAACAAGCCAAGTAACACCGACAATCCAACCGGAATAACAATAGTTCAATCCAAATATAACAAAACAGCTTCCTGATAAGTTATGCAGCGGAAACCAATAACGATTCTAATGAGAAATGCAAACATATGGAGTGTCAACCTATTGATCCGTCCCCTAAGGAAAGTAGGCACAATTACCTGACTGCATCCCTGATCCACGATCAGTTAATCTGTGTAAAAACTGAGGGGGTGAGACCAACCACTGTCTCACCACAAACAAATAAACCAGAATATACATATACAAATCAACCACAAGTACATCGGTATCTGGGAATGGCAGCCACAGTGCACATAACAAGTCACAGTGCACAAAACAAAATCATTTTCAGACTTTAATCCCACACTTAGCTCAAATCATCTTATTGAAGTGATAGTTAATCATTTATTAACGTTGAATATTTTATTCGGGCCCTCTACTATGTGCGTCGGGCGCGGTAGCAACTGATCATTCCAGGGCTCAACCCAAAAATAGTATCTCATTGGAAGGGGTAAGATCCAAAACAAAACTGACCACCGAAATACCTCAAGTGGCCGACGGTTCTCTGAGGTGTGCACTCAGTACATACCAAGACCAGGTATAAAATAACCAACGGGTACACCCACCTTCCCCATGGCAGCAAGTCTCTGAGGGATGCTCTCAGTACATACCAATATCAGGTACTAAACTAACCAAGGGGTGCATCCATCTAATCCCCAAGGCACCGTCTCTAAAACTCTCTGTTTTTATCCATCACAAATCCCGAGGGGTACCCACTCTCCCACACGGTGCTGCCGGTCAACAGCTCCACAGTAGAACATATATTATTCTGAATTATTTGTTGTCAGTTATGACTTATGTATTGAGTGATTTTCAAAGTGTGTTTATAGGTGGTGTGCCACCAAAGATAGTCTCTAAGCCGAGCCTAAAGCTCTCATTAACTTGTGATATAGGCAAGACAACTCATATCATAAAATAAAGCGATACCAGCTCATAAACAACTAGCATGTCAACATCAGCTCATAACAATAAACATGGCATCATCAGCTCATAACAATTAACATGGCATTATAGTATACACATATACAATCAGGCACATAACACAGTCAGAAAATGAATCACATCAAGCTAAATCAGGCATACAAGGCCTTCCACATTAAACCATTTGCCATATCATGTACCAAGCCTATCAACCTGAGTACCGTAGGCAGTAAAGAATGTCAAGGTTTATATGTCCTCACCTTGGCCATATTAATTGCCTCAAAAATTAAGCCCTGTCCTGCCTCGACATATCCTATATCCGTAAGGTCCTACGAATACATAAACCATATAAGATGTTTATTTGTAACAACTAAATAAATGCATGCCAACTACATGATCCCGGTTTTTCCCAAACAATTCTTATAATTCTCACCGAACCCATTCATCATATCTATAGCCCTTCAGTCCAATTATCTAACAATGCTAAAAAAGCCACAACTTATTTATTAAGTGTACCATTGGCTTAAAACTCAATTTATGGATTAATCTCTGTTTTAGGCCTGAAGCCTATCTCAAGTAAATTACTCATTATTGGGCCTAAAGTTCACAGGCTTAAAGCCCAGCTAAGTCTAAATATCACTTGGGCCAAAATCCAAATCATCTCTGGGCCTAAAGTCCAAACCATCAAATCCACTACGGAACCCACATATGTCTTTGGGCACAAAGCCAACTCTTATTAAGTCCAATTGTTATATTTGGGTTATAACACTTTATTACTAGGCTTGGACCCGATTTAGTCTAACTCCCATTTAAGGGTTTTACCCGAGCCTGACTTAACGTCCTAAAGGTTCTACCCGTGTCTGACAAACCTGCCACGCACTACTCACTCACCACTCTCGATTTCTACTATACACAATTATTCCCGATACAACAATTATGCCCGCATTAATTATTACATGCCATGAATGTACTACAATTTATACATCAAGGTAATACCGTTAAATGCCAGAAAGATTCTATTCCACTGAAACAACAATTCCGAGACGCCAGAAATATAAATGTGCTCACCGGATTCCGGCCAATCCTTGCCGGAAAATTCACAGAAAATAACGAAGCACACTCCACCTAATCTGTCGATCCTAGAACAATAACCAAGATCAATTCAATAACCTACTAACACTCACCGAACAGCAAGACGAAAGCAACAAGCTATAGAGGTCAGATTGCTTACCGAGAAATCAAGGGTCTCAAATGTGTCCAGCACGAATCCGAGCTAATATCTTTGCCCGATTCCAATAACCCACAGCAACCCGAGCAGAGTACACCACTGCCCGAACACGACCAGACACGCAGCATAGTCAATCCAGCACAAATCCATCGTCGATCCCACAACACCAACACTGGCAACAACTAACATGCCCAAACACAACATGGAAAGCACGAACACGACACGTGAGCACCACCATGAACAAAACCCGAATCCAACGAAAACAGCAGCCACAACCAAGTTAACACAAACTCGGCCAAGCAAAAAGAAGAGAAGAAGAAGGAGAGGCGACGGAGCTTACCTGGAAACGCAGGCGGCGGCGACGTTTCATCATGACCTCGCCCTCGACTCCAACTTGCCCGAGCCCCAAAGGCTTCCTTGCAAACTTCGCTTCGACAACAGGCTGACAACACAATGGCAGGCGGAGGTGACCAGAAAAGAAAATTGAGAGAGATGGGTTGATGGCGGCATTCGATTGATGGATGCAGGGAAGAGAGTAAAAGAAAAACAAGGTAAAAAGAGAGAAAGGGGTAGCGGCGGAAGGAAGAAGAGAAGAGGGAACAGAAAATGAAAAGAAAAGGAAAAGAGGTAGGGGGTTTTTTTTCTTAGGGTGTGAGCCGACCCCAGTTCAGAACGACGTCGTTTTGGACTGAGGCGCGATCAACCCGCCCCCAGTCAACATTTTTTTTTCTTTTCACTGATCAAAATGACGTATTTTTGATAAAACTACACCAAGACTTAAGCTTCAACTCCAAACCCGATTTAACTCCATTGAAGGCCCAACTCATGAAAGAATCTATCCTAAAAGAGATAATTTCCGTGGAAAAGAATATATTTTTGCCCAAAACTTGGAAATCACTCGAGGATAGAATTGGAAATAAATTTTCAAAAATTCCATAAATAAAATTATGAAAAATCGGGGCGTTACAATTTCCTTAAGTGGCATCGCAATTTGAGGATTGTCCGCAAGCAAGAAAACAAGTTGTATGTCCTTGAAGGGCCTATTCCTAGTGAACCGATGCCTAATACTAATAGGGCAGAAAAAGATGCTTACAAGAAGCAAGTTGATGAAGCATTGGATGTTGCTTGCCATATGCTTATCACCATGGACTCTGAGCTTCAGAAGCAACATGAGAACTTGGGTGCGTTCGATATGATCGAACACCTGAAAATGCTCTTTGAAGAGCAATCAAGGCATGAGAAGTATGAGACCTCAAAGGCATTGTTCCAATGCAAGATGGCAGAGTCATCACCTGTCAGACCTCATGTGCTCAAAATGATTGGATATATTGGGATCCTTGAAGGCCTAGGTTTTCCTTTGTAAAAAGAGTTGGTTGTTGATCTAGTCCTGCAATCGTTGCCGGATAGTTATAACCAATTTGTTATGAATTTCAATATGAATCATCTTGATAAATCCTTGACTGAGTTGCATAACATGTTGGAAACAGTTGAGAAACAGAAGAAGGCAACTAAATCCAACAACATTTTGATGGTTGGAAATAGCAAAAGAAAGGGAAAAGTCAAGTTTAACAAGAAGAAGAAATCTGCCAAAAAGTTTGGTTCATGTGCATCTTCTTCTTCACATGTGTTGAAACCCACAGGTGGTGTTGCAAAGGAAGGACAATGCTTCCATTGCAAGAAATCTGGCCATTGGAAGCGTAACTGCCCAATTTACCTTGAGGAGGTGAATAAACAGAAGGGAATTAAGACTTCCACTTTTGGTATTCTTGTTATCGAAGCTAATATTTCTATCCCTGCATCATGGATATTAGATACCGAATGTGGTTCTCACATTTGTGCAAATGTGTAGGATCTGAGCAGAGTAGAAGATTAGCAAAGGGTGAGGTAGACCTACGCATTGGAAATGGAGCAAGAGTTGCTGCATTAGCCCTAGGGACTTACTATCTATCTTTACCGAGTGGTTCGGTTTGGGAACTTGATGATTGTTATTATGTACCTACCATAGGCAAGAATTTGATTTCTGTTTCTTGTCTCGACAAGAGAGGTTATTCATTTATAATAAAGAACAGTTGTTGTTCTATTTATTTGAATGATATTTATTATGGTGGTGCATATTTAAGCAATGGTTGTACGTTCTAAACCGAGAAACACCAATCTATAACATTAATTGGAAGAAGGTTAAATTAAACGTTTCTAACACAACCTATCTCTGGCATTGTCGTTTGGGCCATAAAAACGAGACTCATATTTCTAAACTCCATAAGGATGGACTTTTAGACTCATTTGATTTTGAATCATATGAGACATGTGAGTCATGTTTATTGGGCAAAATGACGAAGGCTCCTTTTACTGGTAAAGGTGAAAGAGCTTCAAACTTATTAGGCCTTATACATTCTGATGTATATGGACCTATGTCAACACTGGCTAGAGGTGGTTTTTTGTATTTCATTACATTTACTGATGACTATAGTAGATATGGCTATGTGCATCTTATGAAGCACAAGTCAGAATCCTTTGAAAAGTTCAAAGAATTCAAAAATGAAGTACATAATCAACTTGGCAAGAGTATTAAAATGCTTCGATATGTTCAAGGAGGTGAATACTTAGACCGAGATTTTCTTGATCATCTAAAGGAATGTAGTATAGTATCACAACTTACACCACCAGGTACACCTCAATGGAATAGTGTATCTGAAAGGAGAAATAGAACTCTATTAGACATGGTTCGTTCTATGATGAGTCAAGCTGACCTTCCTTCTTCAATTTGGGGACATGCTCTATTGACTGCTACCTTTACACTTAAACCGTGTTCCATATAAATCGATTGAGAAGACACCATATGCGATATGGACTGGGAAGCGTCCCAGTTTGTCTTTTATGAAGATTTGGGATTGTGAGGCTTACGTAAGACGACAAGCATCAGACAAACTCGACCTTAAATCTGACAAGTGCCTTTTTGTTGGATATCCTAAAGAAACTAAAGGATATTATTTCTATAATCTCACATAGAAAAAAGTGCTATTTTTCTACAAAAAGAATTTGTTTCTAGAGAAATTAGTGGGAGAAAAATAAAACTCGAAGAAGTTCGAGCACAACAAGAAGCTATAGAGACTGAGATGGAACAAGAATAGGAACCGCAAGATGTTGTGGGTGAAAATCCTATATCTGTAACACATGGACCACGTAGGTCTGATAGGACTCGGTATGAGCCTGAGAGATATGGATTTCTTTTGACTCATACTGGAGACGTGATGCTCATAGATGAAGATGAGCCCACTTCCTATCAGCAGGCCATTACGGGTCCAGACTCTAAGAAGTGGCTAGAAGCCATGAATTCTGAGATGGAATCCATGTATGAAAACAAGGTTTGGTCCTTGGTTGATCCACCTGAAGTGGTAAAACCCATTGGTAGCAAGTGGATCTACAATAAAAAGACCGACATCGATGGTAATATGATTACTTTTAAAGGGCGATTGGTTGCGAAAGGTTTCAAGCAAGTTCATGGTATTGACTCTGATGAAACTTTCTCGCCAGTTGCCATGGTTAAATCCATCCGGATTCTATTGGCTATAGCTGCATACCATGATTATGAGATATGGTAGATGGATGTCAAAACCATTTTCCTTAATGTGAATCTTTTAGAGGTTGTGCACATGACACCACCTGAAGGTTTTGTCACTCAAGACAATGCTAATAAGGTATGCAAATTGCAAAGATCCATTTGTGGATTAAAACAAGCTACTAGGAGTTGGAATCTTCATTTTAATGAAGTAATCAAATAGTTTGGTTTCATTAAAAATGAAGATGAGCCACGTGTCTACAGGAAGGTTAGTGGGAGCACTATCGATTTCTTGCTATTGTATGTTGATGACATTCTACTCTTTGGGAATGATATTCCAATACTACAGTCTGTAAAGACTTGATTAGGAAAGAATTTTTCAATGAAGGACTTAGGAGAAGCCGGCTACGTGCTAGGTATAAAGATCTATAGAGATAGATCCAAACGGCTTCTTGGCCTAAGTCAAAGTACATATATTGACATGGTGCTTAAAAGGTTTAGCATGCAAGATTCGAAGAAAGGTTTCTTGCCCATGTCACATGGCATAATTCTCTTAGAGAGTCACTGTCCTAGTATATCTAAGGAGAGAGGCGAATGAGTAAGATCCCTTATGCATCTGCAACAGGATCTATCATATATGCCAAGCTATGTACTCGACCAGATGTCGCATATGCATTGAGTGTCACAAGCAGATATCATTATGATCCCGGTGAAGGTCACTGGACAGTAGTTAAGAACATTCACAAGTACTTGGGAAGAACTAAGGATGCATTCCTTGTATACGGAAGCGTTGGTGTAACGCCCCGATTTTTCATAATTTTATTTATGGAATTTTTTAATTCCAAATTTACCCTCGTGAGTTTTTCGGGGTTTTGGACCTAAGGGTATTTAATTGCCTCGAATTATTAAGTTTTATGTTGGGTTTTTTCTGTATCGAGCTATCATCAGAATTTAATCGGATGTTGGAGTTGGAACTTAAGTTTTGGGGTTGTTTGTCAAAAGTACGTAGTTTTGAAGCAGTAAAGGAAAAAAAAAAATTTGCTTGCGCGTGGACCGTACAGGACGGGTTGACCGCGCCTAAGC
Source organism: Turnera subulata (assembly GCA_028386065.3). NCBI lineage: Eukaryota > Viridiplantae > Streptophyta > Magnoliopsida > Malpighiales > Passifloraceae > Turnera > Turnera subulata. Next base: position 5,029 of record JAKUCV010005846.1, on the reverse strand, counting down.
TGAACGACGGGTCGTTCAGCTTAGTCGGCCAAACCCTAGCTTTTTTCTTTATCTTTCTTTTTTTCCCTTCTCTTTCTTTTCCTTCTCCTTCCGCCGCTACCCATCATTCTCTCTCTCGATTTCACTATTCTTTCTCACTCTCTCCCTCTCAATTGAATTGAACGCCGCCGACCATTCACACCCCTTCCCACACCTTCGACGCTTGCATCTGCAAGAGGGTGTGGTGTCGCTCACGGTGGACCGGAGGCAGAGAGCCCGAAGTCTTTCTCGTGCCGCACGGCGGCGGAGCTCTGCGTGAGGAGTTGCGTATCACGTCTGGTAAGCATTCAATCCTTCTTCCTTGCTCCCATTATTCTTCTCTTCTCCTGTTTTTGCTGGATTGGCTGATTGGGTTTAATCGGGTTTTAGTTTTGGATCGATGGCTGGTCTCTGTGTGTGTGGTAGCTGCCGGACGGTGTGGTTTTGTGCGATCAATGGCGGATTTGTGCTGGATTGACTGTGCTGCGTGTCTGGTCGTGTTCGGGCAGTGGTGTACTCTACTCGGGTTGTTGTGGATTGTTGGAATCGGGCAAAGATTTTAGCTCGGATTCATGCTGGACAGATTTGAGACCCTTGAATTCTCGGTAAGCAATCTGACCCTTGATTTTAGCTCGGATTCGTGCATGCATGCTTTTGTTTAGTTCTTTTGTGAGATAGTGGTGTCTATATGTTTAGGCATAAGACATAACTCGGGAGCAGCAGGAACTAGTGGTGGACAGAAAGAGCGCCATCATAACTGAGGTGACTCTATAAGACGTATATACTTGTATGCGAATACTTATTGGTATGGTTAGGTAGTACTGCTTGCTGAGTGTGGTCATACTATTGACTATGTTGTGTACCTGGTTGTTTATGTGCTGAATTTCCATGATAATAATTATGAGCTGCTTGCCACGTGTTTCTCCTACGAGCTTTTATTGCCATGCTTATGATATATGTTGCCTTGCTATATCATGTTTATTGTGAGCTTTATGCTCTGATTGAGAACCTTTGTAAAGGTACACAACTTAGATACAACTTGAGGAAACAGTTACACAACTTCATAATTGGTATCATAATGTACCTGGATAACAAACATTCTATGTGGGGCTGTTGACCGGTAGCACCGAGTGGGAGAGTGGGTACCCCTCAGGTTTTGAAATGGAGAAAAACAAAGAGTTTTAGAGACGGTGCCTTGGGGATTAGATGGATGCACCCCTTGGTTAGTGTAGTATATGATATTGGTATGTACTAAGAGCATCCCTCAGAGAGGCGCCACAATGGGGAAGGTGGGTGTACCCCTAGGTTATTTTATACCTGGTTTTGGTATGTACTGAGTGCACCCCTCAAAGAACCGTCGGCCACTTGAGGTATTTTGGTGGTTGGTTTTTATTTCGGATTTTACCCCTTCCGATGAGATAGTGTTTTTGGGTTGAGCCCTGGACTGATCAGTCACTACCGCACCCGACGCACACAGTAGAGGGCCCTTAATAATGATAAAAGTAATAAAAAAATTTTTATACAGATAATTCACATAACTCTTATGTGTGTGGTATTGACACGTGTTGATCGTGTGTGTGTACTTGTGCTCGTGGACTTACCCACCCTACGGGCCTGTCTTCGTATGCCTGTGTATTTTCTTATATTGTGCATTGAGTAGTCGACTCATATAAATCGCCACAGTGATTTTACAGATCATTAATAGCTTGTTGAAGGTTGCTCTTACCACGAGTTTTAGACTCTTTCTTATCAGCAGGTAGCTGTGTTTTCTTCCTGGTGGATCCATAGAGTTGACACTTTATATGTTCTACATTTGTCATTGACTTTTGAGTCGTCATTTTTCCGCTATGTATTTCTGTCAGGATACTATTTTGGTTTTTTTGGATTTTGATCAGTTGTTACTCCGATTGGTTTAACCGGTGTTACTATGGCTAGTTAAGCCTGACTAATATTTGAGTCTCTATATTTCGATGTTTATTTTTGGTTCTCAAAGATACTGAGTTGACGTTCTCTTACAGAGAGTTTGGCATCCCTGGTCTTAAGGGCACTTTGTTCATTTTATGATTGTTTATGTTTTGTGTTATCATTTTTGGGATGCGGTCGTTTCAGCTTAGTAGCGGAGCAGGCTTTAGGTCTTTTGGGTTTTCAAACCAGTGTCTGTTGTGATTGTTGTGCATAAGCCTGTTCCAAGTTTTTTTTTTTGAGAATCAAATCGAATTTCTCATTTCAAAACTTAGTTAGGGAGACCCTAACAATGAGTACACTTTTGATTACTAAAGACATACAGGCATGTCTTTTACAATGAGGAAGAAAACGACTAAACATTACAAAGAGCAGAAAACTTTATACCCCAAAAGGAATAGAGGGTTTGCATATTTACTGAAAGAGAACGAGGTTTGAGATTTGTAAGGCTACAAAATCTCAACTTCAAGTCAGAACAAATGTCTGCCACAATTGCATCAGAAGATCGGGAATAATGGTTGTGATTGTTAGTGTAATATGCCCAAAAGCCAAACATTTATGAGATAAACGCTTGCACATACTTATAACCCTAGAATATTTGATATATTCTTAAATGTCCCTAGTCGGTTATTATTACGGATGGGTTGTAATAATAAATTAAGACTAGCGTATGTTGAGAATTCATATGTGATATGAATTCTACATACGGGTACAAGTTGGAGAACTTGTCGACCAGACCGACCCACATAAGAACGCTACATGGAACGTTATATGTTTGTCGATAGCGTTACTTATTGATGTGTTGTTCTTTGACCTGAGATCGTCAAGGTTCCCAACATATGAGTCATGTACTTCGATATTATTCCTAGTCATCCGTAACTGGGTGGACATAAGGGTAATCATTGGGTATATGATGTAATATGTAGTGGGTTTTGTATGATCCAGATGGGATTCGTCCATCCCATATAACGGGTATATTATCGGATGGTTTCTTGATAGAGTTGAACTGTAAATGCACGGCCGTGCTCGGATTTTGATATAATGATATCATTGGTATCCATTTTACACAGTTAACTCATGGATCAATAAACCGAGATTAAACATATACGAGATTGACATATTCCATGTCTCGGTTTAATCTGATAATGGGACGAAAGGACGATGACATGTTACGAGGCATAGAGAATCAGTACTGATCTTGTCGTTCGGGTAGCAATGATGTGTTGCTAGACGCCGCTCTTTGCTTGTAATTGTAAAATGAGATTTTACAATTATTGCCGGACGTTACAAGTGCCTATAGGGTCACACACATAGAACCGTTGATTCGAGCAGGTGGTTGAACCGTGGTTGGACCATGGTTGGACCGGGTGTGGTTGGACCGTGGTTGGACCAATGTCGTTTTTGGGTGGTTGGTTTGCTGAATGTCAGCATAATTGAGCCCCCTTTTAGTGCTGAGTTGTGATAGTGCATTAGTGGGAGACAAGGGTTAGTGAGTGTTATCATTTCACCACCTTTGGGGCCAAAGTGTTGCTCATTACTCCATTAATCTAATGCTATGTGTATGAGTGTGTGTGTGATGTATTGAGTTCAGTTTTTTAGACCTTAGAGGCCTGGACATCACGTTTTGACACACCCCAAAAACACAAGAAAGTCTTGAGTCCATGTAACGCCCCGAATTTCCATAATTTGATTTTTCGGAATTTTCGAAATTTTTATTCCAATTTTGCCCTTGAGGAATTTCCGGATTTTTGGACAAGGAAATAAATTATTTTACCTTGGTTATAAGGAAATTAAGTTGATGGTATGATGGGTTCGGCTTTCGTTGGAGTTTAATCGGGTTTCGGGGTTGAGAATTAAGTTTTGAAGTAGTTTCCCCGAAACTACGTCGTTTTGGAACTGTTCAAAAAAAAAAAAAAAGGGTTGCAGGTCAACTGGGCGGGTTGACCGCGTCAAGCTAAACGACACGACGTCGATTTGGAGCTTGGGCGGGTCAAAACCCTAGCCGGCCTTATCTTTTCTCCTCTCCTTCTCTTTTCTTTTTTTCTATTTCTCTTCTTCTTCCACCCGCCTCCCTTCCCTTCTTTTCCTCCTCCTATCTCCTTCTCCTTCTCTCTTTTCTTTCTCTCGCCTCCACTTTTCTTCTCCCTGCCTTCTTCCCTCGTGCTCCTCTTCCTCTTCTCCTCATCTTTCTTCTCTTTTCTTTCAATCGACTCGCCGCCACCTAGTAAGCGCCGCCGTCGATTTCCTTCTTTCTCCTTCAAGCCGTCGCGAGTTGCAGAGGAGCCGGGAGCCTACTCACGTCGCCGCCGCTGCGAACACGGGTGAGTCCTCCTGCTTTCTCTTCCCTTTTCGTTTTCTCGTTTTCTCTTGAGGTTCTTCGGGTTGACGGTTTGTTGTGGGTTGTGTTATTGTTGTTGGGATCGATGGCGTGGTGGTGTGCTGTGGTGTTGATGGGGCTGTGTTGGGGGACAGATGTGGTGAACGGTGGTGGTTGGATTGTGTTTGGTGGCCGGTGTTGGTGGTTGTTACGGCGGGTTGCTTGTGTGTCGGCAGTGAGTTCGAGCTCGGGTTGTTGTGTGTGTTTTCCGGGCAGAGGGGTTCAAGGATTTGGTTTCGGGCAGTGAATTTCCGGGTAAGGGCCGTTTTGTGTTGTTCCGTTTTAATTCTTTTTTTTTCGGGTAGTAGGGTGTTGTCTCGTGTAATTGGTTGCTGTGAGTTGAATTTGGGTTGGTTGTTTGTTTCTGGCAGTTTTGGGCGAATTCCGGCAAGGTCACCGGAATCCGGCGAGGCTCGGGAATTTTCCGGCAAGGCTCGAGAATTTTCCGGCGAGGCTCGGGAATTTTTCCAGCGAAGGCTCGGGTGTTATTTCCGGCACTTAACGGTATTGCTTGGTTGTATAATTTGTATACATTGATGGCATGTACTATAATTTGGAATTGGGTTATGTAATTAATCGTGTTTAGTGGAAACCGAGACGGGTAGAACCTTAGGCCGGTAAATACCGACACGGGTAGAACCTTAGGCCGGTAAATACCGACACGGGTAGAAC
>JAKUCV010005845.1:7782-21400 GCA_028386065.3 Turnera subulata | reverse complement strand
ACATCATCATCATAACCCAAAAATCAGCCAAATCAGCCACCTCAACCACCTCTATTTATTCCCCCCACCAAAAAACCTGACGGTTTTTCCACAGGGAATGGTCTATGGTTTTCTCTTGATGATGTTCCCCAGCATCGATGGTGAGAAAGATTGCAAGAATTTCAACCCTGGATGGACAAAGAAGAATTACAAGAAAATCTCCCACAGTGGATCCATAAAGAATTCATTGCTCGTTCCACCGGCACTCTCAAAGAATGGTTCCAAAAGACCACCACAGCAATTCTTTAGCAATTGTGTCAGGTTCCAACAACTTCTCAATTCCTGAATATATTGCATGATGAATTTATTGGTTCTCCTCCGGACGAAGCTAGACATAGATTGACTGAATTTCATCAGAGAAAATGTTGTTCTTTACAACTTTCTAACCTCCAACGACATCACTCTCTCATGAGTAAGCTCTATTACACATTGGGAGCTACAGATGCTCATCGAGAAGTGTACTTGGCTTCTTTCCCAGAAATTTTGCAGGGCAACGTTCTAAGTGCAATGGAATCCAGCAATCGAAGTATGTCTAATACATCCCTTGGAAAGCTATACCAGATGATCCTAGCAGCTCGACAGACACTTTGTGATACCCAAAAAATGTTCAGAGACCTTTCTAAACGGTCTCAGGATCTCAAAAGTGTGTGCAACAACTCTTATTTGAAGATCAAATGCAAAGATAAGAATTGTTCTTGTTCCCGGAAGTCCAACCATATTGATCACTATCAGAAGCCTTCTCCGAAAAGATCTAAAAAGAAGTTCAGATCCCGTTTTCCCAAATTCAAATACTTTAAGAAGAAAGGGAAACGCGGCAACAATGGAGATAGATGCTTTATTTGCAAGAAGAAGGGCCATTTTGCAAAAAATTGCCCAAATCAGCCAGCTAAATCAGCAAAATTGGTTCAGCAAATCCAACAAAGCACTCATGTCGACCTCGACAATGCAGATGTTGAATCATTATTTTCAGAAACTGAAGAGCCTGAAGAAGACACTGTCTTTGTTCTTGAACAAGAATCTGATACTTCTTCCTCAACAACCTCTGAAGATGAAGAATTTGATGATCGATATCTACCAGTTTTTCAAGCTCAAAAAGAAGCACAAAAGTCCATTTTGTCCAAAACAAAGTCACCATCCGTCAAAATACAGATTCTTCCATCCAAGTATGATAAGCCCATCCCTCTTATTGGCTTTGTTGATACTGGTGCTCACAAAAGTTTTCTCAATCCAAAGATTCTACCTCCAGAAGCATGGGAGCAACACAAGGAGTATTTTCAAGCTGCAAATGGAGAATTATTCCAAACCAAGATGATCACCAAACATCGTATTGGAATACAATTCTTCCCTGGATATGTTATCTGGACCAAAGTGCTTGGCACAAGTCTTCCAGATCGAGACCTACTCATAGGTTTTGATATCATTCAACAAGCAGAGAAACTTCAAATTCTCTCACAAGGATTAAAATTCAAGAGGTTCTTTGCTCCTTACACCAATATTAAGAAGATTTTTGCCCTTTCGGAATGTCCAGTCCAGTATGAGGAGATCAAGACAAAGTTGTTACAGTCCTGTGCTGACAGTCATGCTCAGTTCACACACCCATCTCCCCTCTGGAAGAATGAAGACTTTTTCATCACATTGCCTTTTAAGCTCAATGAAGACATCAATCCTACTAAGGCATCTCACCCAGGCATGACGCCTTCAGATTTACTTCTGGCCAGGGAAGAATGTTCACAGCTGTTGCAACAGGGTCTCATTGAACCCACCAAATCCGAATGGGCATGCCAGGCGTTCTATGTGGAAAAAAGAACTGAGAAGATTCGAGGAAAAAAGAGGTTGGTAATTGATTACAAGCCTCTTAATCATTTTTTAAGAGATGATAAGTTTCCTCTTCCAAAGATCAATTCCATGTTCCTTCATCTCAAGGATGCACGCATCTTTTCAAAGTTTGATTTAAAAGCCGGATTTTGGCAACTTGGTATTGACCACAAGGATCGCCAAAAAACTGCTTTCTGCATACCAGATGCTCAATACCAATGGAAGGTTATGCCTTTTGGGTTAAAGGTAGCCCCTTCTTTGTTTCAGAAGGCAATGGTCCGCATCTTCCAACCCATTCTTCACCACACCTTAATTTACATTGATGACATCCTCCTATTCTCATCCACGAAAGCAGAACACCTACAACTCTTACAACAGTTTTATGACATAGTCCATTCTTATGGAATTATGTTATCAGAGAAGAAAAGCCACATCGGTGTTACAGAAGTTGATTTTTTGGGAATGCATTTCAAGAATGGTTCTTATCAACCTAGACCCCACATTGCTCAGGAGTTATTGAATTTTCCAGATGAGAATCTCACGCCAAAGCAGATCCAACAATTCTTAGGTATTGTCAACTACATCCGTGACTTCATCCCAAAGGTTTCACACCATACCAGCTACTTGTCCAAATTATTGAAGAAGAAAGCCCCACCATAGGGACCAGATCAGACTGAAGCTGTCAAAGTTCTAAAGAAGATCACTCAAAATCCACCTCCACTCAGAATTCCCACCAATGGCATAAGAATCCTCCAGACAGACGCAAGTGATGAGTACTGGGGGGCAGTACTGATTGAAGAGACAGAAGATAAAAAAGACATTATTGTGGCCACGCCAGCGGCAAATTTTTAGATGCAGAGCTCCATTATCACACCACTCATAAAGAACTTTTGGCGGTCAAATATGGAATCAAAAACTTTGAATTCCATCTTGTCAACCATCATTTTATCGTGAAAATGGACAACTCATCTTTTCCAAAGCTGCTAGATTTCAAGAACAAAAGAGTTCCAGACAAGCAACTTCTGCGTTGGAAACAGTGGTTTGATAAGTATGACTTTGAAGTAAAGCATATAAAGGGAGATACCAATCTCATTCCCGACATGTTATCCCGAACATCCAAGACAGTCCATTTGGTTTCTAAATTCAACCTCATTCCTATTATCTTCATGGCTTCATCCTCCTCTGAACCATATTGGCAACTTCCAGCCCAACCAGCAGCATGGATAGACATGGCAACCAACAACCCCAATTTCCCTGAAACTCTTCATCCCAAATCAGACCTCTACTCTATCCGAGAATTTGCAAGAAACTGTCTTTTCCATTACCTCACTATCTTCCTTCAAGAACAAGGTGTTAGTCTTTCCCAGACAATTCAGTCCCAATATTTTCCTGACCACCCTTTTAGAAGGATTAGTCTTATCCATTGCTATGATTTTTCTGACGATGAACTCTGGTACAACTGGTGCCTGTTCACTCTTTACTATGGCATATTCAGGATCAAGGCTCTCGATATGTTTGAATTTCTCATGGATGCAGAAAACAATTCCTCCAATCAGTGGACTTTTCTCCAGTGGATGGCCCCACTGAGTCAGTGGCGCACTTGGATTAAAACAACACTTGATATGCATCCACCTCAGCAGCGACCACTACTCTACATGACATTTTTTGCACACCGACCCTATCGTGGAACACCTCCACGACCTCATCCTGTTGTCAGACCATAGGAATCTTATCTTGCATCACCACTACCAAGGTCCCTTGTAGAATACTATAGAGTACCACCAACTCATCCATGTACATCCCCATCAAAAAGCTTCCTTCGAAGAGCTTGGAACAGTTTATGTCTCCTCAATGGTTTCAATTATGAGGCTGCCAGTCAAGTTTCATCCACTGTAATGGTACCACTGTCTCCCACTCCACCTCCGGTCCCACAGACATTATTTCAAGATTCGCAGAATCCTTATTCTCAAGAAACCTGTCAAATGGATGCCACTTGGGATTCTGATGAGACCGAAGCAAATTATTGGCGTGACCGAGATGCCCGTGATGCCCGAGCTGCACGCACCTTAGCAGATGATAGCGATGATTCAATGGTGGACCCAGAAGATGCCAATCTCAGTCCAAGTCACGAGTCCATTAATAAATAGTGGCACTCTTTTATCACTGTCCGAGTCTGTATAATAAATAATGGGAATCTGCTGTCCCCCACTACTTTGCTTTATGTCGTGTCAGTCAGTGGTCTCCGTCTTGTCCTATTACTTTAATTATTAAGTCAATGATGTAAGCAGTGATGTAAGTTGGAAGAGACCCCCAACTACAAATATAAGGGTTTTCAAGTTGTATGGATCACAGGACATGTTCTGATTCAATCCTTATCTTATATAATAAACTATGGCTTTCTAAAACACTCTCTTAGTATTTCGAACACTCTTAGCTTAGGGTTATGAGACTGATTAATGATCTTATTTGATCCTGCAAGAACGATCCTTTGGATTAACTGGGTTACAAGAGGGCTTGAGATTTGATTGCCATCTTGAGAATGGATCCTTCTATCTCGCCTGAGTAGTTATCCTTCTCTCTCGCCTGAGTAGTCAGTTAGCCTGAAGGCTCTCGTCCCTTGTGTGGTAGCGGAGCCATACGGCTTTATGGGGAGAGTACCCACATATAGGTATATAGGCTGGAAACTCATACCTTGTCGATCCCCACCTGGTTGGGTAGGCAGAGTTTGTGCACAAAGCCACGTACCTATACAAAGAAGATTGTTAATTACGTTCATCGCCTGACGCTTTGAGCTAGTAGAAAACCAAAATTCTCAATCATGACCACTACTCCACCACCAAACACTATAACCTCTTCTATTACTATACCAGACTCTACACGAACTTCCCTTACAAATAAAATAGACCATCTAGTAACGATTACCTATATTCCAGAAGAAGCTAGAGTTGAGGACTCACTCCTCCCTCTGGTTAATCCATACACTATATTCAAAAAAGGGTCACTTTCTCGATCCATTAGAACTTTGATCTCCACCAGACGGCCAGCAATTAAGGAATATGTTCAGTCATCAAGACCTTCTCAGTGCACGTTGAGTTCTTCAACTGCTGATTGTTACTCTTGAGATTCCTCAAGAGTTCATATCCCAGTGGAAAGCGAAACATTATTCTCATCTTCATCTTGGTGCCATACGACTAGTTCTTTCCTACCATGGAAGAAAAGGTTTACCAGTCACCGCTAGATTGTCTCTGCTTGATTCCAGATATGTCAAATAAGAGGATGCTATCATCGGTACTATTTTGACAACACTAAATGCAGGAAGTGTGGTCCTTACCTTCTTCCCCAATTTCAATATTTCCCTAGATGATCCGCATCTGAGCACAGCTTTGAAGATTCAAGTCCAGATCATTGGAGCTGAACAAGTTGCGAATGCCATCACTGCAACTTTACACCATCAAATGGTGTATAGACTCTAGGACCATACTGTCAACTTACCTTCTCAAGGAGTTTCTTCTGATCCAGTCTTCATCTATGCTGATATGGGTTCTACACCTACTATTGTTCAGTCACCCAGGCAGATTTCCAAGGATCAATTGGCCAAGCTAATCCCTTTGGATTGGGTAACCAATTATGAAAATCTTCGTCAGCACACTCAACCAGTCCAAACCACGGACTCCACTTTTCTAAGACAATCAGATGGGACTGTCAGAACCATCTTTTCCAAGCCCAGAACCTCCTCTTCTACTGAGGTTTTTCATTGCAGTATGATCCGACCAAGTACTGAAAAGACAGAAAGAAAGATCCCGGTTTCCTCCTTTCAGCCTGATGGATCTGCTGTCTATGTTTCTCACATCAATGGTCATTTCATATGGGGCGCTGATCCTACTCAATGTGAAAAAGATTGTGATTGTGAAGACCACTTTTATGACTCTGATGAAGATTATGTTCTTCCATCTAGAAGAAAGTCTAATACTCATCACTCTCGATGCAAGCCACATCAAAAGACCCCTCGGCCTCCTCTAGGAGCATCTAGACCTTGGATACTTCCTAAGGCCATTGCAGAAGCACCACCTCTTGATTTCTATTCACGAGCATTAGAGATTCTTGAAGAAGAAGGACTTTTGCTTCCTTCTTGTTCCTCTGAAGTTAATCTTCCAGACATGACACCATCTCCACAACCAGTTCCATCCATGATGTTCAAATCAGCTGATTTCCCTCCTTTGGAGTCTCGGGTAGATACATCCACCAAAAGGTCATACGCACCATTTGTTACGCCTCAACAGGTGAGGCCAGACGGTCAGCTCTCTCCACTCACCCAAGCTGAAGAAGTCTTGAATTGGCAATCGCAAAACATGACGGCTCAGAATCACCTCCTCCAAAATCTTGATTCCAAGGTGAACCAGGTCCTGTCACAGCAAGGACTAACAACTCAGAGATGTGATTTCTTTGCAGGTCAAATGAAAAAACTGGAGCACGATCTTACTCAGAAACTCAACATAGTTCAACAAGAATTATGTAACACAATCGAAGAAAAAAGAAGTCTTTATGACCCTTTGGTCAAGCAAAAAGAATCGGAGGTCCGTCGTCTTGAGCAAGAGCTTCATGATGCCAGGAAGTTTTAGCAAGTACAAAGCCCCTAACCCCTCAGCCAATGTTCCCACTTCATTCTAACCCTCTTCCCACCAGAATGACTCCAGAAGACAATCCTTTTAAATCATTATCCCAAATGTTTCCATAAGAAACCAGACCTCCCCGTCGACCATATCGGCGTAGTCCTAGTCCTCCACCAGATCGACCCCCTCGTCGAGAAAGGAAGGAAATAGCAAGAGATCATTCTCCATCCTTGATGGTCAAAAGAACTTTTTATACCCCATCTCTTCCTGACGATACATCACAGGATAGTTCTTCAGAAACATTTTCAGAAATTTCAGATTTTGATTCAGCTTATGCTGATATCTCCAACATTCTGTTGCACCAACCCAGACCCACATACACTACAGAGTTTTCCCCCGAAACTAATGGAATGGATAGCACACCTACTCCACAAGCTACATCATCATCATAACCCAAAAATCAGCCAAATCAGCCACCTCAACCACCTCTATTTATTCCCCCCACCAAAAAACCTGACGGTTTTTCCACAGGGAATGGTCTATGGTTTTCTCTTGATGATGTTCCCCAGCATCGATGGTGAGAAAGATTGCAAGAATTTCAACCCTGGATGGACAAAGAAGAATTACAAGAAAATCCCCCATACTGGATCCATAAAGAATTCATTGCTCGTTCCACCGGCACTCTCAAAGAATGGTTCCAAAAGACCACCACAGCAATTCTTCAACAATTGTGTCAGGTTCCAACAACTTCTCAATTCCTGAATATATTGCATGATGAATTTATTGGTTCTCCTCCGGACGAAGCTAGACATAGATTGACTGAATTTCATCAGAGAAAATGTTGTTCTTTACAACTTTCTGACCTCCAACGACATCACTCTCTCATGAGTAAGCTCTATTACACATTGGGAGCTACAGATGCTCATCGAGAAGTCTACTTGGCTTCTTTCCCAGAAAGTTTGCAGGGCAATGTTCTAAGTGCAATGGAATCCAGCAATCGGAGTATGTCTAATACATCCCTTGGAAAGCTATACCAGATGATCCTAGCAGCTCGACAGACACTTTGTGATACCCAAAAAATGTTCAGAGACCTTTCTAAACGGTCTCAGGATCTCAAAAGTGTGTGCAACAACTCTTATTTGAAGATCAAATGCAAAGATAAGAATTGTTCTTGTTCCCGGAAGTCCAACCATATTGATCACTATCAGAAGCCTTCTCCGAAAAGATCTAAAAAGAAGTTCAGATCCCGTTTTCCTAAATTCAAATACTTTAAGAAGAAAGGGAAACGCGGCAACAAAGGAGATAGATGCTTTATTTGCAAGAAGAAGGGCCATTTTGCAAAAAATTGCCCAAATCAGCCAGCTAAATCAGCAAAATTGGTTCAGCAAATCCAACAAAGCACTCATGTCGACCTCGACAATGCAGATGTTGAATCATTATTTTCAGAAACTGAAGAGCCTGAAGAAGACACTGTCTTTGTTCTTGAACAAGAATCTGATACTTCTTCCTCAACAACCTCTGAAGATGAAGAATTTGATGATCGATATCTACCAGTTTTTCAAGCTCAAAAAGAAGCACAAAAATTCATTTTGTCCAAAACAAAGTCACCATCCGTCAAAATACAGATTCTTCCATCCAAGTATGATAAGCCCATCCCTCTTATTGGCTTTGTTGATACTGGTGCTCGCAAAAGTTTTCTCATTCCAAAGATTCTACCTCCAGAAGCATGGGAGCAACACAAGGAGTATTTTCAAGCTACAAATGGAGAATTATTCCAAACCAAGATGATCACCAAACATCGTATTGGAATACAATTCTTCCCTGGATGTGTTATCTGGACCAAAGTGCTTGTCACAAGTCTTCCAGATCGAGACCTACTCATAGGTTTTGATATCATTCAACAAGCAGAGAAACTTCAAATTCTCTCACAAGGATTAAAATTCAAGAGGTTCTTTGCTCCTTACACCAATATTAAGAAGATTTTTGCCCTTTCGGAATGTCCAGTCCAGTATGAGGAGATCAAGACAAAGTTGTTACAGTCCTGTGCTGACAGTCATGCTCAGTTCACACACCCATCTCCCCTCTGGAAGAATGAAGACTTTTTCATCACATTGCCTTTTAAGCTCAATGAAGACATCAATCCTACTAAGGCATCTCACCCAGGCATGACGCCTTCAGATTTACTTCTGGCCAGGGAAGAATGTTCACAGCTGTTGCAACAGGGTCTCATTGAACCCACCAAATCCGAATGGGCATGCCAGGCGTTCTATGTGGAAAAAAGAACTGAGAAGATTCGAGGGAAAAAGAGGTTGGTAATTGATTACAAGCCTCTTAATCATTTTTTAAGAGATGATAAGTTTCCTCTTCCAAAGATCAATTCCATGTTCCTTCATCTCAAGGATGCACGCATCTTTTCAAAGTTTGATTTAAAAGTCGGATTTTGGCAACTTGGTATTGACCCCAAGGATCGCCATAAAACTGCTTTCTGCATACCAGATGCTCAATACCAATGGAAGGTTATGCCTTTTGGGTTAAAGGTAGCCCCTTCTTTGTTTCAGAAGGCAATGGTCCGCATCTTCCAACCCATTCTTCACCACACCTTAATTTACATTGATGACATCCTCCTATTCTCATCCACGAAAGCAGAACACCTACAGCTTTTACAACAGTTTTATGACATAGTCCATTCTTATGGAATTATGTTATCAGAGAAGAAAAGCCACATCGGTGTTACAGAAGTTGATTTTTTGGGAATGCATTTCAAGAATGATTCTTATCAGCCTGGACCCCACATTGCTCAGGAGTTATTGAATTTTCCAGATGAGAATCTCACGCCAAAGCAGATCCAACAATTCTTAGGTATTGTCAACTACATCCGTGACTTCATCCCAAAGGTTTCACACCATACCAGCTACTTGTCCAAATTATTGAAGAAGAAAGCCCCACCTTGGGGACCAGATCAGACTGAAGCTGTCAAAGTTCTAAAGCAGATCACTCAAAATCCACCTCCACTCAGAATTCCCACCAATGGCATAAGAATCCTCCAGACAGACGCAAGTGATGAGTACTGGGGGGCAGTACTGATTGAAGAGACGGAAGATAAAAAGAGACATTATTGTGGCCACGCCAGCGGCAAATTTTCAGATGCAGAGCTCCATTATCACACCACTCATAAAGAACTTTTGGCGGTCAAATATGGAATCAAAAAGTTTGAATTCCATCTTGTCAACCATCATTTTATCGTGGAAATGGACAACTCATCTTTTCCAAAGCTGCTAGATTTCAAGAACAAAAGAGTTCCAGACAAGCAACTTCTGCGTTGGAAACAGTGGTTTGATAAGTATGACTTTGAAGTAAAGCATATAAAGGGAGATACCAATCTCATTCCCGACATGTTATCCCGACCATCCAAGACAGTCCATTTGGTTTCTAAATTCAACCTCATTCCTGTTATCTTCATGGCTTCATCCTCCTCTGAACCATACTGGCAACTTCCAGCCCAACCAGCAGCATGGACAGACATGGCAACCAACAACCCCAATTTCCCTGAAACTCTTCATCCCAAATCAGACCTCTACTCTATCCGAGAATTTGCAAGAAACTGTCTTTTCCATTACCTCACAATCTTCCTTCAAGAACAAGGTGTTAGTCTTTCCCAGACAATTCAGTCCCAATATTTTCCTGACCACCCTTTCAGAAGGATTAGTCTTATCCATTGCTATGATTTTTCTGACGATGAACTCTGGTACAACTGGTGCCTGTTCACTCTTTACTATGGCATATTCAGGATCAAGGCTCTCGATATGTTTGAATTTCTCATGGATGCAGAAAACAATTCCTCCAATCAGTGGACTTTTCTCCAGTGGATGGCCCCATTGAGTCAGTGGCGCACTTGATAGAAAGGTCTCTGAACATTTTTTGTTTATCACAAAGTGTCTGTCGAGCTACTAGGATCATCTGGTATAGCTTTCCAAGGGATGTATTAGACATACTCCGATTGCTGGATTCCATTGCACTTAGAACATTGCCCTGCAAACTTTCTGGGAAAGAAGCCAAGTAGACTTCTCGATGAGCATCTGTAGCTCCCAATGTGTAATAGAGCTTACTCATGAGAGAGTGATGTCGTTGGAGGTCAGAAAGTTGTAAAGAACAACATTTTCTCTGATGAAATTCAGTCAATCTGTGTCTAGCTTCGTCCGGAGAAGAACCAATAAATTCATCATGCAATATATTCAGGAATCGAGAAGTTGTTGGAACCTGACACAATTATTGAAGAATTGTTGTGGTGGTCTTTTGGAACCATTCTTTGAGAGTGCCGGTGGAACGAGCAATGAATTCTTTATGGATCCAGTATGGGGGATTTTCTTGTAATTCTTCTTTGTCCATCCAGGCTTGAAATTCTTGCAATCTTTCTCTCCATCGATGCTGGGGAACATCATCAAGAGAAAACCATGGACCATTCCCTGTGGAAAAACCGTCAGGTTTTTTGGTGGGGGGAATAAATGGAGGTGGTTGATTTGGCTGATTTTTGGGTTGTGATGATGATGTAGCTTGTGGAGTAGGTGTGCTATCTATTCCTTCAGTTTCGGGGGGAAACTCTGTAGTGTATGTGGGTCTGGGTTGATGCATCAGAATGTTGGAGATATTAGCATAAGCTGAATCAAAATCTGAAATTTCTAAAAATGTTTCTGAAGAACTATCCTATGATGTATTGTCAGGAAGAGATGGGGTATAAGGAGGTCTTTTGATCATCAAGGATGGAGAATGATCTCTTGCTGGTTCCTTCCCTTCTCGACGAGGGGGTCGATCTGGTGGAGGACTAGGACTACGCCGATATGGTCGACGGGGAGGTCTGGTTTCTTGTGGAAACATATGGGATAATGATTTAAAAGGATTGTCTTCTGGAGTCATTCTGGTGGGAAGAGGGTTAGAATGAAGTGGGAACATTAGCTGAGGGGTTAGGGGCTTTGTACTTGCTAAAACTTGCCTGGCATCATGAAGCTCTTGCTCAAGACGACGGACCTCCGATTCTTTTTGCTTGACCAAAGGGTCATAAAGACTTCTTTTTTCTTCGATTGTGTTACATAATTCTTGTTGAACTATGTTGAGTTTCTAAGTAAGATCGTGCTCTAGTTTTTTCATTTGACCTGCAAGGGAATCACATCTCTGAGTTGTTAGTCCTTGCTGTGACAGGACCTGGTTCACCTTGGAATCAAGATTTTGGAGGAGGTGATTCTTAGCCGTCATGTTTTGCGATTGCCAATTCAAGACTTCTTCAGCTTGGGTGAGTGGAGAGAGCTGACCGTCTGGCCTCACCTGTTGAGGCGTAACAAATGGTGCGTCTGACCTTTTGGTGGATGTATCTACCCGAGACTCCAAAGGAGGGAAATCAGTTGATTTGAACATCATGCATGGAACTGGTTGTGGAGATGGTGTCATGTCTGGAAGATTAACTTCAGAGGAACAAGAAGGAAGCAAAAATCCTTCTTCTTCAAGAATCTCTAATGCTCGTGAATAGAAATCAAGAGGTGGTGCTTCTGCAATGGCCTTAGGAAGTATCCAAGGTCTAGATGCTCCTAGAGGAGGCCGAGGGGTCTTTTGATGTGGCTTGCATCGAGAGTGATGAGTCCTAGACTTTCTTCTAGACGGAAGAACATAATCTTCATCAGAGTCTCAGAACTTTCTTCTGCAGCGTTCGAAATACCAAGCGAGTGTGGTAGCGGAGCCATACGGGTTTATGGGGAGAGTACCCATATATAGGTATATAGGCTGGAAACTCACACCTTGCCGATCCCCACCTGGTTGGGTAGGCAGAGCTTGTGCACAAATCCACGTACCTATACAAGGAAGATTGTTAATTAGGTTCATCGCCAGACGCTTTGAGCTAGTAGAAAACCAAAATTCTCAATCATGACCACTACTCCACCACCAAACACTATAACCTCTTCTATTACAATACCAGACTCTGCGCGAACTTCCCTTACAAATAAAATAGACCATCTAGTAGAGATTACCCATATTCCAGAAGAAGCTAGAGTTGAGGACTCACTCCTCCCTCTGGTTAATCCATACACTATATTCAAAAAAGGGTCACTTTTTCGATCCATTAGAACTCTGATCTCCACCAGACGGCCAGCAATTAAGGAATATGTTCAGTCATCAAGACTTTCTCAGTGCACGTTGAGTTCTTCAACTGCTGAGCAATATGTTACTCTTGAGATTCCTCAGGAGTTCATATCCCAGTGGAAAGTGAAACATTATTCTCATCTTCATCTTGGTGCCATACGACAAGTTCTTTCCTACCATGGAAGAAAAGGTTTACCAGTCACCGCTAGATTGTCTCGGGTTGATTCCAGATATGTCAAATATGAGGATGCTGTCATCGGTACTATTTTGACAACACTGAATGCAGGAAGTGTGGTCCTTACCTTCTTCCCCAATTTCAATATTTCCCTAGATGATCCGCATCTGAGCACAGCTTTGAAGATTTAAGTCCAGATCTTTGGAGCTGAACAAGTTGCGAATGCCATCACTGCAACTTTACACCATCAAATGGTGTATAGACTCCAGGACCATGCTGTCAACTTACCTTCTCAAGGAGTTTCTTCTGATCCAGTCTTCATCTACGCTGACACGGAGTTCTACACCTACTATTGTTCAGTCACCCAGGCAGATTTCCAAGGATCAATTGGCCAAGCTAATCCCTCTGGATTGGGTAACCAATTATGAAAATCTTCGTCAGCACACTCAACCAGTCCAAACCACGGACTCCACTTTTCTAAGACAATCAGATGGGACTGTCAGAACCATCTTTTCCAAGCCCGGAACCTCCTCTTCTACTCAGGTTTTTCATTGCAGTATGAACCGACCAAGTACTGAAAAGACAGAAAGAAAAATCCTGGTTTCCTCCTTTCAGCCTGATGGATCTGCTGTCTATGTTTCTCACATCAATGGTCATTTCATATGGGGCGCTGATCCTACTCAATGTGAAAAAGATTGTGATTGTGAAGACCACTTTTATGACTCTGATGAAGATTATGTTCTTCCATCTAGAAGAAAGTCTAGGACTCATCACTCTCGATGCAAGCCACATCAAAAGACCCCTCGGCCTCCTCCAGGAGCATCTAGACCTTGGATACTTCCTAAGGCCATTG
>JAKUCV010005844.1:0-15838 GCA_028386065.3 Turnera subulata | reverse complement strand
TGCCATGATCTGGGTTACTTGTGATGGGCATGTTGATGCCGGTTTGATTGGGATGTTGATCCCTGAGTTTGATATTGGGATGTTGATCCCGGGTTCTTTTTGATCTGGCACCAGGAACAGGTTGATAACCTGGTACGACCCTAGCTTATCCGTGACAGGGCCCGGAAAGATAAAATTGGATAATTGGATTTTGTTGAGTCTTTTGGTTTGACTGTTGTTTTTGGACTTGAGTAATTTTTAGTGTTCATATTGTTGGTCTTTCCATTGTCGTGAGCACTTCGGACTCACCCCTCACCTGCGGGCTTTCATCCCGTAGGATGAGTTGTTCATTGTACAGGTTGATGCATTCCAGACAGGCTGTAACGTTTCCCTTGGACGGGCTTGGATCCGTAGTTTGCATGTGTCGCATACAGTGTTAGTGAGTTTGAGTCTTCCGTTGTGCACTGTTGTTATATTTATTGGGCCAATGGGCCGGTATTGTTATTTACGATGTTTACTATTTTGGGCCGTTGGGCCGAGATATTCTTTTATACACTGTATGCTGGGCCTTGATTGGCCAGGTCGTCACAGTTCCGGCTCGTGTTTACTGTGTACGGTAAATTCGGGTCGGGGCGTTTCAGACAGGGGCCTGGAAGATAAAATTGGTAATAATAATAAATATTCTTTTGGTCTTGGCTCAGTTGTGTTATGGTAGATTCCTTGTGATGTTTTTGCCTGTATTTACTTCGAAAGTATTATGGTTGCCTGCATATCTCTGTTTATCCTTCGTCGGTGAGCACTTCGGACTCACCCCTCGCCTGCGGGGTTTCATCCCGTAGGTTGAGTTGTTTCGTAGTTCAGGTACGATGTTCGATGGCTGCTGCTTTCTTCTCCACCTGACCCCGGATCCATACCTCCGCCGCATGTGCATATAAGTCTTCCGCTACTGTGTAATATATGTTGCTGTGTTACTGCTTTCCTTTGTGATGTTGTATATACTGGATTATGCTGCTGCTGTTGAGCTTGTGTGTGGTTTGAATAATAGTCCCCGAGTGTGGGTGACGGTTATTGACATGGAGCTTCTGTTGTATTTGGTTTTACTTTGTAGTAATTCGCTTGCGATGTGTTGTCTGTTCTATCAAAAAGAATAGTTCTGGCACGTGTTTACTGTGTATGGTAAATGCGGGTCGGGGCGCTTCATTATTAGTTGTTATATTTATTACATTATGTTTATTTCATGCATGTTATTACTGCTAAATTTTTAATGTGAACATGAAACTATCGTTGACTCGGGCATTTGTCCTGAAGACAATGCAATGACATATTTCGTATTTAATAAACGGAAATTATTCATAAGTAACAATGATAGTACAATCTCAAGAAAATTAATATGCTCTAGAAGAGCACAAGTTTACTATACTCTAGAAGAGAATATATTTAATCTCCAGAAGAGCATAACTTTCACTGTACTTTAGAAAAGTATATATCTAAGCTCCAGAAGAGAACAAGTTATATTAAGCTCTAGAATAGCACATATTTACGCTCCAGAAGAGCATGAGATTTAATATGCTCCGGAAAAATAAAATATTTATGCTCTGGAAGAGCTTGAATTTTATTATACTCCAGAAGAGCATAAATTTCATTATACTCTTGAAGAGTACAAACTTTCATATTTACAATAATTAATAAAATTATGTTGAGACAATAAAGAGATATTGAATATCCCCATGTTAAAATGCCCATAGCAAACTAACAAGTGGGGGAAAGTTTACTTACGTTATTCTTTAGATTGTACTACATAAATATTTGAGTCAATAAGAGTTATCGTATCCAGCTTGAAGCTGGCACTTAGCAGCCTGAAGCTTGCACAAAACAGCCTGAAGCTGGTACATTATAGCCCGAAGCGGACACTAGCCTGAAGCTAGCAAATAATTCATTATAAATTATTAAATATACAGTTTGCACAAAACTGAGACCAACTAGAAGTTGGCTGATAGATATGTAATTTATAGCTGGTATGCACCAAGCAGACGTTGGTCAATAATTTCCCTAAGTTATCATATCCAGCCAGAAGCTGAAATGCACTAGCCTGAAGCTAGCAATTTTAAGTGTTTAAATACACAGTTTGCACAGCCCGAAGCTGAGATCAACTAAAAGTTGATTATTGGATATCTTGTTTGGCATGACCGGTTGGGCCATCCCGGATCAATAATGATGCACAGAATTCATTCGATTGAAAAACCAGAAGTTTTTACAATCAATGAATTTCCATGTGTTTGTTTGCTGCGGAAAAACAAAATTAATTATTCAGCCTTCCTATGATGAGGTTGGCATCAGAACCACCAGCAAGTTCTTGGCAATAATTCAGGGACATATACGCGGACTAATAAATCCGTCGTGTTAACCATCTAGGTGATTTTATTAAATCGATGCATCGACTAGATGGTATATTGTGTACTTATTAGACGCAAGTTGGCATGTTGCGCGCTTATTAGGTAAAAAAGTTTTTCTTGTCCCTTCACTTTTTTGTTTTCGCATTTGTTGTCCCTCTTCCTTTTTTTTTCACTCAACCTGTCCCTCAACTCTTAATTTACCGGGTCACCTTGTCCTTATTACCACCTACAGCCGGTTGGTGCCTGTGAGGCTGACACGTGTCCGTGGGGCCCACTCCATCTGATTTTATTTTTCTTTTTTTAATGCAATATCATTACAAATTTTTAAAAAATTAATTATCAGTTATAATTAAAAATAAAATTTTCACACCTATCAATTCGAAATCATTTCAATTTTTTAAAAAGGAAATTAGTTATTATTTATAATTAGAAAACAAATAAAATTTTAATTCTGATAATTAATTTGAAATTATTATTAAAAAAACTCTGACTCATTATTTATATTTTTTCTGGAAGAGAAAAGAAATAAAAGAAAATTATTAGGATTTTTCTAAAAGAAATGATTATATAAACCTTCTTTTCTACTTAATCATCTCCGAAATATACTCAAAATATCTTCAAATCATTTTTCTTAAAAGAAAAACTAACTCCTACGACCACCACGCCATCTCCTCAACCGTCACCACCACTAACCAGGCAACCACTCAACCAACCACCAACCGAGGCGGAGCTCGCGGCACCGTTCGACTTCCCCAGTTCCTCGACCTGATGACCAAGCACATGAAGGGGGAGCCGTTCCAGTGGGAGAAGCAGGTCAGCGCCTCCGATCCACCACAACAGCAGCATGTCCGTCCTCGTCACCGACACGCCGGCTTCGTCGGCACCCCGCTGCTCCCTCCTCGCCAGCAGCCACGGCATGTTCGTCGCTTAAGGGGACATCAACAACGGCAAGCTCCTGGCCAAACTCTTCGACGTTGTGGATTTTTTCCCACGTGATGCACCTGGCTTTCACCCCTCGCCGTCCTCATGGATCTAGAGCCCGACACCATGGACAGTGTCAGATCTGCATCAACGGGTCCTCAGATTGAGAGCCGACCCGAGTACATCTCTTTTCCCTTCCTCTGTCCGCTCGATCCACGACGGTGGTTATGGTGCTGATGCTTGATGGCGATACGGGTTGCAAAAGTGCTTTGATCTGTACTCTTTGATAGTCGGGGTAAGCAGGCGAAGGAGTTTGGTGAGGCTTGAGCAATTGCCGACAACGACAACAACACTACCGATGTTTTCTTCCCTTTCTTTTCTTTTCCCTTTTTTTTCTTCTCTTTACATATCATCACTAGGTTATTAATCTTGTTTTTTTTTCAAATGCCTAATTGGGAATTCAAATTGGTGGATGGTAAATGTTGTGTATATTTTGGTGAAGCTAGGGTTTTTTGTCTTCGTCGGCCTCGAGTAGTGGACTCAGAGGAGGTGGTTCTTGCCACCCAGGGGCACGATTTGAATGTCCACAGGGAAGAGGCTACTGGGGGAGGGAAGGATTGACACCGGAGGAATAGTGAGTTGTGTGTGAGTTTAGGTTTTGGGGCTCGTCATCTTCATCCGTGGAACAGGTTTTTTTTTGTTAGAATTAGATATGGGATTGGGAAATTTGGTTTGTGGAAGAATTAAATCCCTAGAAAAAAATAAAGGCAATTGATAAAATTGCAAGATTGAAGAATTAAAAGCGTGTTTAAAAAAAATAATTAGTTATCTGGTTTGTGATGAAATTTGTGTTTAATGAAGAAAAAACAAACAATTTCCTTATTTAAGAAAATTATATTATATTTTTAATGATAAATGCATTAAAGTTGCTCCTAATTGTTCTTGATTAATGATAAATGCAATTCAAGTTAAATTTCTTTTTTCTCATATATTTATTACAAAAACTAATATAATAAAACCTAAAAAATGATTTCCGAAAAATGGAAAATAGGAAAGAAAGAGAGAAAAGAAAAATAGAATCAGCTGAAGTGGGCTCCACGGACACGTGTCAGCGCCACAGCTCCCAACCGGCTGTTGGGGGTCAAAAGGACATGGTGGCCCGGTAATTCAAGAGTTGAGGGACATGAAGAGTGAAAAAAAAAAGGAAGAGGGACAACAAATACGAAAACAAAAAAGTGAAGGGACAAGAAAAACCTTTTTACCACGCTTATTATGATTAAGCCAATTGCGGGTACACATCCCTAATTATCTTATTAGACTATATGTCTTGATAATGCCGGTATATCTCTTCAATGGATAATGTATATTGTTGGAAAAAAACCCAAACCGTTCTGGGTGAATATTTCTAATTGATTGCAGGACCATTGCTAAAGAGATATTACTGTTTGAGAACATGGTATTTTACACGCAGCAAATGTGCATCAAGCCAATAAGATATCATAAGATCATAAGATCTCCCCATTGGCTCATGGTCACGAACCTAGTATCTTCCACCTTCGGACCATTGGTTGTACAGTATTTAATGCTCCACCACAGCATAGTAAAACCGGTCCTTTAAAGAAGGGAGGGAATAGATGTTGGGTATAAAAATCTCCATCAGTTACAAAGTAATTGAAACCATTAATTTGAGAATGGAGACATATTTGCTTAAAGTGTTTACCCAACATCAGGGGGAGGAAATAAGCAGCTGGATCAAGATATAATTAAAATGTTATTCAATATCTATTTTTGATCCTCAAACGAATTAGTGTGAACTTGAAGTTCAAAAGATGATTCATTTGCAAAATTTGATAAGTCAATTTCCAGACATATTAATTTGAAAAGTGTGACCATACTAGCTGCAAATGCTCCTGCTCAATTTAATATTCCTGGAGAACAATTAAAATATACAAATGAATCCAAAATACGCCAGAAGCATAGAATATGCTCGGTTCCAAAGAAAATTTCTCGATAGAGAAAAAGGAGCAAAGATATTAGATGGCCCAGTAAGAAAATAAGACTTCCAGTAGAGGTTCAAATTAAAAATCCTCCAGAAGAGGTTGGTCTTTCTGACACAATTGATAAAGTTCCAGAAGTAACTCAGTTACCTGAAATAAATGAAAATGATGAGATCTCATTTACAGTGTCAGAAACAAGATGGAACCGACGTGAAATAACCGTCAACGGAATATTTGTTCTATATAGTGCTAAACATTATAAAAATGAGGATCATGAACCTACATCTATTGATGAATGTAGACGCAGAGTGATTGGCAAAAATATAGAAAAGACATAAGGCTGTGTTAGACTCGCTTGTGAAGCGAGAAATTTTACCGGACCTGTAGTCCATACAACAGAGGTGTAAAATCGGTTGGTCATAAAATGGGTATTTATGCAGAACAGGAAATGTAAAGCACGGTTTGTAGCATAAGTTTTCACCCAACGACCCGATATTAATTATGAGGAGATATACTCCCCTATGGTGGATGTAATTATTTTAGATAAGTCTGGCATAATATAAAAAGAATTAGAAATGCATCAAATGGATGCTATTACAGCCTATTTTTTTTTATGGATCCATAAGTCATGACATATGCATGAGAATCCCTGAAGGATTCAAGTTGCTTGAAGCAACAAATTCCCGGGAATATATTTAATTATATTGATCTTTATATGGTTTGAACCAATTTGAGTATCTATAATGATTCTCGCATATATGCTCAATATGTTTTATTTGATCCATGTGTGAATTTATCATTATTGATGATTAATGGTTTAGATACTATTATTATAATTTAAATATTATTGGAACTCCTGAAGAAGCTTCCAAATATTGTGCTATATTTCAAGAAAGAGTTTGAGATGAAAATCTCATAGAAGAATTAGACTGGTCCTGAAGTACCATATCATAGTATAATTTATCTTGCTAATAACATTAAGCCTGAAGTTTTGCCATAAACTTGTTAGCAATATATCTTTTTGCTCTAATTCTTCCATAAAGCCTGAAGCTCTCCATTATCTTGGAGTATAATGGACATGTAATTATTTTAACTTTGTGAGTACAAGGAGAATATAGTTTATTTTACAGGTGCAGGTCATTGATTTGATCCACATAAAGTGCAAGATACCTGAAGTATCATGGCAAGCACAAAACAAAGTATTGTTGCTACCACTTCAAATAATGCAGAAGCCAGTCAAGACTGTGCTTAGCTAAGCTCGATGATGCTACACATTCAAGATCCATAGCATGGAAGATGCTCTAACAACAAATTATGATGATAATACTATTTACATTGCCTAAGGAGAGATGCACCAGAAGTGATCGGACAAAGCATATGTCACCAAAGGTTGACAAAAGAGGTTGGCATGTGACGATATCAAGAAATCATGAGATGCCAAAATAAGGGGGAGTAGAATACGCACTGCACTCTTTTTTCCTTCACTAAGTTTTTATCCCACTAGGTTTTTCTTGGTAAGGTTTTTAATGAGGCAGTTCTCCCTAAGCGTATTCCACCCAATACACAATGACATTCAAAGAGGAGTGTTATAAAAGGGTGAATGTCACCTACCATCTTTCTGTCCTTTTCTTCAATCGTGGCCTTATAAGGCCATTCACACATGTATTTCCTAACGCAAAAAAATGAATGAAAAACCAGAGAACTTCCATGCTCCAGTTCATGCTCCTCATACACTTCTCCTTCTACTTCATTTCCATTGAATTTTGATGTTGTTAATTACCATTATTTATAACATATATATATAGGGATATGTTTCTTGTTTTGTGAAAAAATGAATTAATCGTGCCACATGGCAATTTGTACATGTATCTCCCGAAAAATATGATATAACTAAACGCAATAATATTTTTATTATTTAGTAAATATTTTAAAGAAATTTTTTAACATCAACCATTTACATTCTATTAAGTTATTCTCAAATTAAGTACAAACTCTTAAAATTCTATGATATTAAGAATATGACTCTTGGATTCTACAAATCCTTTTGAATTTTATAATATTAAAACTATGTGTCTTTGTGTTTTTTTGTATTTGATCACATCACATTTGGTTATTTGGAGAATAAATAATAAGATATCTTGTAACAACCCAGGTAAATTTTACGTTTTACCGCGATCGTAATTCTTTTGCACAGTAATTTACCGTGAAGAATTAAGCTTTGGTAATTATTTCATGGAAAATCGAGCATCGGATTCCAGTTTCGAGTCTCATTCCATACCCCGGATATTTTTGCGGAATTTCCGAAATAATTTGGAATTTTCGGATTGTAAAAACGTGAAAAGACGATTATACCCCTAGGTTAATTTAAAACCCATGGGGAATAAGAAGGGCAAATAAGTCTTTTGTTAGAAGAGATTTTTCTGCTCAATCATGCACGTATAACAGTAACCCTCTATAATTGAGTTCAATTATTAACTAATGGCAGACATCTTTATCCTCTTTTTTGTCTGCTTCAGTTACTTGCTTTCCCTTTTTCTGGCTTTAAAAATCATACTTGTCCTGCAATACAAACCACGCAAAACATCACCAGCTTCCCAATTAAACTGCTTCCCATCTTGTTCACTACCTGTTCGTTCTCTGCCACAATTCTCAAACCACCAGTTTTCATTTACTACTGTAGAAAAAAAAGAGAAAAAAAATAAATAAACAACTCTTCAGCAACCCCAAAACAATATCACCTCACCATCATCCCCTCTTCTTCTTCCTCCTTCACTCCCCACTGTCGACCACCAAACCCTGCTGCATGCAGCACCATCACCTCCACCAAAACTCGCACACGCCACCACCAGCTCCGATCGTCCTCGCCGCGCCTCTCCCTACGGCAGCCACGCGACAGAGCCGAGCCCAAGCACGACGCCGGACTCGCTCACATGACGCGCCGCCCCTCTGCCGCCTCCACTACGCCGCAGGAAGCTCGCGCCGGTCGTCTTCCTCATCGCGTCGCGCCGCCAGCAGCCGTCCTCATCTCATGCTGCAACCACCGAGTTCAGTTCTGTCGAGTCGTCGGTGAGTTGACTCGCCGGTTGCAAGCTGGGCTGATGGCCTGAACATGGTGTATTGAGTTGGCCTTTGTGCTTGGCCCAGGCCTTGTACTGGGTTAAGCCAAATAGGCCTGCTCATGAATTCGTGGGCTGGCCAGTTTGTCTAAATACCTATCTATACGTAACTAGAATTATGCTAACGGTATTATAACTATAAATAAATTGTAATGATAGTAATTCCATATATATATACATGAACATATATTCTAGAGGTACAAAAAAATAATAATAATCTTGCGTTAAAATATATTATTATGTACACATTAAATACATATATATATACCAAGGATATAAATTGGGTAAAAATAATGCTATAATGGAACTATAAATTACGAAAATAGGCGATTATACATGCATATCATTTTGTTGTGCATTTATGTGATTATATGTTAATACATCTAGGTGAAGAGAACGCGAACGTGGGCTTGGAACCCGTGGGAGAAGCTCACGAGGAATTTATCAACTAAGGTGAGGACAAGTAATTATTAATATGCTGCCAGTTATGCCAAGTTGTGGTTTGTTGATATTTGTCGTTTATGCCTTGTCGTGAATAATTTGTTGTGACTGTGAATGGTTTGAGTTGTTGTTATGGTTGTGTTGTTGTTGAAAAGTGCGTATGAGATGTGTACCGATAGTATCTGTGTTGTGATTAAAACTATCCAGACGAGTTGAGAGGTAGAGTGCCTACTCAGTATAAATTATGAGAATTTAAATGACAGTGCATAAAAATAATGGTATCACCTAGACAGTTAGATAATCACAGTTAAATGTTGGTACGGCCAGATGGTACTCATCTTGAGAATTGTGTTATGATTTATGTTATGAAAAGAAGGACTGCGGGACTCCCGGCCGAGGATTGCGGGACTCGGTTATTGTGATACTTGTGATTTGTGATGTTATGGTTTAACGGGGAGTACCCTGGGGTTAGCTAACCTAGCTACCAGGCACGGCCAATATTTAATTTGTGATAGGGGCCCTGCTAATAAAATTTGGTTAAGTCTAACAGGCTAGATGTTAAGAAAGATAACCGATGAGCGTAGGTTCGGTTGTTAATATACCTCTGTGATGTATTAATTGTTCTTGATAACTTGGTTGTACTGGTTACTTGTATATTAATCATTACTTGTGGATTTTATCCAGTGAGCACTTCGGACTCACCCCTCGCCTACGTGACTCGGTCACGTAGATTAATTTGCTTTTAGCATAGGAACGTGCCAGGCAAGCTGCGGCGTACCTGCCAGACCCGGATCCATACTCCGCTGCATCTTTCGTTTGTGGTGTGCTGTTGTTATTTTCAAGTCTTCCGCTGCTGTTGTGTGTTACTCTGCTTTTGTTGTTGGTTGCTGTTGAAACTATTTTTGTAATAATTGTCCTCGTGCTCGGGTGACATGTGTGGGTTGCTATATTAAACTATGCTTTGGTTGACTTTATTGTATGACTTGGATGTTGCTATTCCAGGAATAATAAGATGGCCACATATTTACCGTGAATAATGGTAAATACGGGTCAGGTTGTTTCATATCTCCCTCATCCTCTCATAAAATTTCATCATTTTCTTATTTAAGTCTATATTTGTATATAGAATTCACACTCAATTCATACCTCTCATCCATAATAAAAGAGAATTTTAAGGGGCAAGTTACGGCAAAATAAAATTAAATATTATTTTCCTTTGTATATTTCTTTAGAAAATATATTAGAATGTTATTTTTTTTTGTATGTCACTATAGGTGACTAGTTATCTCTTATAATAAAGTCTAGCATTCTTTATAATAATTATAATACTGTTTTCTTTCATGAATTATCTTTCTTTTTTAAAGAATATGAATTATCTATTATATTATATTAAATCAGAGACTTAAATCTCTAGTATTGACAGGTGGCTTTCTAAGAATTGACATGTGGCAACTAATTTTTTCAAAAAAATAATTAATATATTATTTAGTAAATTTAATAAAACTTTTAACATTCTATATTTAATTCTAAATTTAATTGTTAGTGTGTGAATGACAAGAGGTATTTGTTGAACCGACGCCAAAGGAAGAAAAAAATTTTCAATATTTTTAGAACACTGTGATGATTAAATTGAGTGAATGTTCATTGTAGCTTGGATATTTCAATGACAATTTGTGGCCAACAACCTGATGACAACTCGTAGCCGCACATTTGACCTTTCACATTGTTACAATCCCCTATAGATAGAGATGCATGTATTATTAGTGTGGCAGACATTGTGATACACATACTTTCAGAATAAATAAATTCTCACCCTTATATTTCCTTATATCTTACTCTCTTCTTACTTTATTGTTCATCAAGTTCATTATCAAGATATTATATACCATCAATTACTTTTTATTTTATAACATATTATCAGCATGAGTCTCTACCCTGCTAAAGTATTTAATTCTAAACTTTTCTTATTATTACTTTGTTCTTTTCTATATATACATATATAGTATTAATATTGCTGAAAGATTTATCGAGTAAGCATATATTTCTATATAATTATTCTACTAATATTGCTGAAAGATTTATCGAGTAAGCGTAAATATATTACATATTCTATATTATTATTTTACTAATATTGCTGAAAGATTTATCGAGTAAGCTTATCATGTTGACAAAAAATTGGGTTAATCACCTCCTAATGTTGATTAGTGGATTAACCATATTTTGTCAGGGTCATGAATAGTTTTGATGACTAACAAATTATAAGTGTGCTTTTAGTCTTCCTTGTGTTGATTTTAGTTTATAGGAGGAATTATGGTTTTTGCTAAAACTATATCTCAGAAACACGCCAAATGGTTTTTGTTGCAACTATATCTGCGAGCTGTCACTTTCAATCTTTTGTGCAAGTTGCGTGTGGTCCTTCAAGCAATTAAAACCCACTTCCAACGGTCTGAACTGATGCACAAGTAAGAGGGAAGACATTATAGAAGTGTAGAAGACTTTCCCACCTAACTCCTACTCAACTCAAGAAGGTGGTCCAAACTTTTCAGATTTGGTAATTCTTTGCAATCAAGGAGTTGATATGGCGCAACGGTACCAAACTAGATTCATCCCAGCTATTGTGTAAAAATCTGAGTATAGACTTGTGCTAGAAATCGTGGTTTCTGATCTGGTTTTTGTACTTGCTTTGTAAAACACATCCAAAGGGCAATTTGTAAGCAAGTCTTGGATTAGATTTGCTGGGTACAAGTCTAGGATTAAATTTGAGGGTAGGTTAGAGCTTAGCTTGTGAAAAGCTTGTAAATGTTAGATCTTAGCCTAGAAAAGCTTGTTGTTTGTAAAGGTTAAGGTTGAACCTGCAAAAACCTAAGGCTAGTGAGTGTTTGAAATTCTAAAGAGGAACCTTTAGTTAGTGGAATACCTGGTGAGGGGGAACCACTCTAAATCATTTGTGTTCACTCTCTCTTACTCTCCCTACTCGCTTTCTTGCTTCACAATACTCGCTAAGTGCTTTCAAGATTTGGTATCGTAAAAACTAAATCTTTTTGTCTGAAAAAGTTTGAAGCCTAATTCAACCACCCCCCTAGGCACTTTTGGGCCAACAATTGGTAGCGGAGCTGCGTTCTCAGTTCAAAAAAGTAAAATCCTGCAACTTCTTGCACCCCTCATAACAAGAACTCACTGTGTCTCCCAGAGTCTCGAAGCTCTGCAGATTCATTGCACCTGCACATACAAAAATATTCCCTTAAAATTCTATAGACTGTACTTTTAAACATATAAGAAGTGCATGAAACTAAAATTTATAATGAATCTATAAGAAAAATAAATAGTGAGGATTAATTTTATCAGAGTACATCTCAGTATTCCTGGTACTTGCACAGTCTATAATACAGTCACTAACGACATTTGGTACCGTATCACCATTATGCCTGCACTGAAATACACATTTCCATGACTCCCACCGAACCTAATCCAATGCCCAACTCCTCTCGTCTACTCTTGATATTTCTATGACTCCCACCGAACCTAATCCCTCTTCAGCTACTGCCGCAACTACTTACCCAGTCGTCTCCTCGAACTTCACCCAAACCGCCCCCTCCCCCAACCTCGTAGACCACAAAACCATACAGATGTGGTCCTGGGAGAAGAGTGCCACCGTATGATCTTCTCTCCCGGTGCGTCCAGCTCCACTATGGACGTGGACCGGCGGACAGTTCCTCCCCAACCTCATTGACCAATCTTATCTTCCCGGACTTGGATGTTATCCGTATCAGTTTCATCTTAGCCAGTTTTTCTGAGCCTGCTTCAGTTTTAATATGTTCGGGACTTTGGTCCCTTGTCTTGTATCGTCTTATTATGTTTATTATGTTTATCACGTTTCTTGTATAAGATAGAAGTCGACTTGAGCTACCGACTTCTAATCATGTATTGAGGTCACGTATATTCTTAATATACTTCCCGGTTCACACCAAAAAAAGTAGAAGGGGAAATGCCCAACATATTCGTCTGGCACAACAAATGAAATTACATATGGAAAATACACTCATCAACTCCATAAAAATTAGCATTACTATCCTTTTCAATATCAACCACAGGTTGCACCTTAATTTCCAGGAATGATAATTTCATCCACTCCGCCGAGTGGTCTAATTTATAAGGCTACGTTGGGTGTAAAAACTCTCACACAACTTGTGCAACAGAGGGATAGTTCCCCACAAGACACAGAAAATTGGCATGGGCAGTGGGAACGTCCACAGATGTTAGTAGTATCCTGCCACCTTTTACTCAAAACAAGATAACTAATTGAATATCAATAGCACAATCATCAAAACGTTAGAAAGAAAGTTACCAAAGTCAGCATCTCTAAGGGATATGTTGTTAGACGTAGTCCCGAATCTGAACCAACACCAGGATGAAAATAGGGGGCACTATTATTATATGTCATCAGCCAGATCATACAACTAGCGAACAGCACCACATAGTGTGCACTTTATTTCATTCTAGACATAGTGTGCACTTATTAATAAGTCTAACAACAAGAGATCCAATGCCAGCCTATATAAGATGTTTACCGGGATGACATTTTTATATCCCCCTTCTCCCTACCAAACCAAATAAGAAATTCCTAATTCGTACCCTGCAACTTCTTGCATCCATCATAACAAGAGCTCACAGTGTCTCTAAGTTGGTTCATGTTCAGAGTCTCCAAGCTCTGCAGCTTCATTGCACCTGCATATATAAAAAAAATTATTCTTGAGAATTTTATGGATTGTACTTTTAAGCATCTAAGAAGTGCATGCAACTCAAGGCTGTAATTTCTTATATTGAGGAGATTCGGTATGCCTTTACCATGGAAGAGAAACTTCTGGGTCTCAATGAAAAAGTTGAAGTCCCTGTGTGGTGGAAACCGCCTCCTTTGGAGGTAGTTAAACTAAATACGGATGGAGCTGCAAAAAATAACCCGGGCCTTGCGGGTGCGGGAGGCCTATTACGGGACGAGAATGGGCGTTTCTTAGGAGGTTTTGCTAAAAAGCTCGGATTCTGTTCTGCTCTAAAGGCTGAACTTTGGGCTGTTTTGCTGGGCCTAGAGATGGTATGGGACTTGGGATATAGGAAAGTAGAGCTGGAAGTTGACTCTCAATGTGTGCAGCAGTTTCTTCTGGGTTCGGAACCCCTGAGGAATGGACATTTTGCTCTTGTGAGCAGGATTCATTCCTTCCTTCGCATGGAGTGGAATGTCAGTATTACTCACATATATAGGGAAGCTAATAAATGTGCTGATGTGTTAGCTAATTTGGGTTGTAATGTCTATTTTGACTTTGAATCGTTTTTTGATCCTCCTCACTGTATTCAGGAGGTTTTGAGATATGATTGTCTGGGAGTTGCCCAGAGTCGCATTGTAAGGCACTAGTATCCTTATTATGGCCGTTTAAGGCCACTGTTTTCACAAAAAAAAACTCAAATTTGTAATGAAAATCTATGTGAAAAATATAAATGGTGAGGAATTTTACCAGAGTACATAGTACTTGTGCAATCTGTAGTACAATCACGAACGGCATTTGATACCATATTACCAAATTTGCAGTCTAATGTACATTTGGGTATGCAGATTGGATTAAAGTGACAATTTGGTGCGCATTGCGCTAAACATGTCCCCACATCGACGCCTTTTACTTTTTTAAAAAAATGAGAGACGACTTTTTTGAAGATGACTCCTCCGAAGCGTGTGGGTTCCAAATCGTTTGGTGGTGGGAGTCCATGGTTGAACTCCTCTGCTAGAGTTAGCACATTCATGGACAAGACCATCACCAACAGCCCCAAGCCTAAGAATCTTCTACCCATCATATCTTACTCTCTAGCTATTTCTCCACAAACTACTCAAGAAGAATAATTGATTGTATGATATAATATTGTAGTATGGAACTCAGCTTGACGCCCATAATTTATAGGCCAGGAAACCTTGGTGTGATAGAAGAGGCCTTGAATATGGCTAAACTTTAGGTGTCAATTTGAAGTTAACATTAATCTTTAGAAGATAATGTTTACATTGAGGGCAAATTACGAAGCGGGATGTGAGGCACCTGCTAATATTTTTTTCCCCTGATTGCTAATTGCTACGTTGTATTGTACAACCAAATTTCCGAATTCACGTATGTTCTCCATGCGATTAGGCTTGATTCAGAAATTTATTATCTAGTTAACCATGACTAATTAACTCCAATTAGTATGTCAATTAGGAAATAATATCATCCCACAGTATCATCTTAGCTAATTTCATGATCTGATCATCATTTTTTCTTTCTAGCTATCGGAATTTGTTGCTTTAATATGGGTTATTAAAACGAATGAATCGGAAACTATATTGTAATTCCTATAGTTACTCCTCGTTGGAGGTCCGGGCCAAGCTCGCCACGAGGACGTCGGCGAGTTAGGTGGAGGAGAATGTCACACTACTTGCACAACAAGCCTAGAAGGGTGCGGAATTCAAACGGTCCTAATCAAGTTCTCATCTCAACCAAATCCTAAAGAGAAACCTTAGCTTTAAAATCAAGACGTCTTCTAATCAATCACGGGGTAATTGACAGCCTAAGATTGTTCTTGTGCTCTCGTGGTCGGAGAAGCAGATACGAGGACTCCAATTCCTTTGAATTAAATGAGCTCGTGACATCTTGGAAAAAAGAAAAAAACTACTAAATTGGAGGCCCGAGTTCAAAAAAACTACTCTTTTTAACCATCATGATTCATGGATATGGTATTGCCCCCTAAAATCTGTTTTTTTACATTGCAAAAATCTTGTGAAACGCCCCGATCCGTATTTACCGTTATACACAGTAAACACGTGGGACCACATACTATTACAACAACCACAGCGGTAAATAACACAACCAACGGATTAAATACATTAAAAGTACATAATACATCAATCGTACTAGTCCCGGTACGGGAACATTAATACTACAAGCATCAATCCATAGAGATAAAAAAACAGCAAGCA
>JAKUCV010005843.1:62587-75447 GCA_028386065.3 Turnera subulata | reverse complement strand
GGTAACTAAAACATCGATGTTCTAAATCCCAACATCGATGTTATTTTGGTTCGGCAAAGTTAATTGAAACTGATGATCTTTGAAACATCGATGTTTAGGACTTGAACATCGATGTTATTTTGGTTCGGCAAAATTCTTTTGAAAACTGACCACCATAGAACATCGATGTTTCTTTCAAGAACATCGATGTTATTTTGCTTCGACAAAATTAGTTAAAAACTGACCATTGAAGAACATCGATGTTTAATTTACAACATCGATGTTTTGATTAGGTGAAA
Organism: Turnera subulata; assembly: GCA_028386065.3. Lineage (NCBI taxonomy): Eukaryota > Viridiplantae > Streptophyta > Magnoliopsida > Malpighiales > Passifloraceae > Turnera > Turnera subulata. The sequence continues at coordinate 75,169 of JAKUCV010005843.1, read as the reverse complement.
GTATTTTCAAATGCAACGGTCATGAGAACATCGATGTTTGGGATGCCAACATCGATGTTTTTAACCTTCTGCCAACATTTGGAAAAGTTCTTTGAAATCATGAACATCGATGTTTGGAAGACAACATCGATGTTATTTTGGCTCGGCAAAATGAATTTAAGAATGGCTTGAAAGAACATCGATGTTTAGGATGCCAACATCGATGTTATTTGCCTACTGCCAGTTTTGAAGAATCATTGAAGAAATCACAACATCGATGTTTTAACTACAACATCGATGTTTTGGCACTTCTGCCAAATTTTGAGAAAAACTCGAAAACACAGAACATCGATGTTTTAGGACACAACATCGATGTTGTGGACTCAAAATACAATTTTATGACTGAAAGCATGCTTGAAGTGTATGAGTGAAATTTGTTTTGTTTGAGCCAATGCCTAAGAGAAGTTGAGTGTTTTACCTTGTACAAATGGGTCCTAACTTCTCTTGCTCTTCTTTGCACTTCAACTCTTGATCATATTTTCACTTGAATTCTTGATCACTTTGGTTGAGTACTTGTTTGCTTGATTTCTTTTTGCTTCTTCTTTGGTTATGATCTTGGTTTGTCATTTATCAAAACCTATAGTAAATGAACCATGAAGACATAGGTTCTAACATCAAATTCATAGGAAGAGTGTCTTTCTTTCTGTGAAAAAAATCTTGAGGTGAGGTATCTTCAAGCAAGTGATTAGAAGTTCGTGTGACTCGAACTCTAAGATTGTAAACGGTTTGTTAAGCACCCGGAAGCTTAACTTAGATAGTGAAATCTTTGAGAGAGTCTTTTGGAGGACTGGATTAGCCACACAAGTTGTGTGTATGAACCAGTATAAAATTCGGTGTGTCCCTCATTCTTTCAATTCCGCATTTATTTCCTGCAAGTTTTTTATTTCGTCCGAAAAATGCTATTCATCCCCCTCTAGCATAGGACACCTATTCTAACAAGTTGCACGTCTAGAAGCTATTCATTTATTGCTTGCATTTGCATCATCAATGAATTTTAAATTGTACCAAATGGATGTTAAAAGTGCATTCCTAAACGGTTTCATTTAAGAAGAAGTGTATGTTGATCAACCCCAGGCTTTGAAGATCAAGCATTTCCTGATCATGTCTTCAAACTTATGAAAGCACTCTACGGTCATAAGCAAGCTCCCCGAGCTTGGTATGAACGATTGAGCAAATTTCTTTTAGACAATGGGTTCAAAAGGGGGAAGGTTGATACTACACTCTTCATTAAAAGTAAAAATAATGACAACCTATTAATACAAATTTATGTAGAAGACATTATTTTCGGTGCTACTAACATATCCTTGTGCAAGGAATTCTCTGCTATGATGACCAGTGAATTTGAGATGTCCAAGATGGGAGAATTGACCTTTTCTTGGGCTTACAAGTCAAACAAATGAAGGAAGGAACATTCATCTCACAATCAAAGTATTGCAAGGAATTGCTCAAGCGCTTTGAAATGGATGGATCATAGGAAATGGACACACCAATGAGCACCTCTGAACATCTAGACAAGGATGAGAAAGGTAAGGAAGTAGATGTCAAAAGGTATCGAGGTATGATCGGATCCCTTCTTTACTTAACGACAAGTAGGCCAGACATTATGTTTAGTGTTTGTTTATGTGTAAGGTATCAATCATGCCCTAAAGAGTCTCATCTTAAGGCAATAAAAAGAATTATGAAATACCTTGTAGGCACAATTAATGTTGGACTTTGGTATCCTAGAGGGTTTACACTTCAACTCATCGGTTACTCCGATTCGGACTTTGCAGGATGCAAACTAGAACGTAAGAGTATTAGTGGGACTTGTCACTTGCTTGGCAGCTCCTTAGTCTCTTGGTTTAGTAAGAAACAAGTTAGTGTAGCCTTATCTACCACCGAAGCATAATACATTGCCGCTAGTAGTTGTTGTGCTCAAATCATTTGGATGAAGCAACAACTAGAGGATTATGGTCTTAATGTCAATCACATTCCTCTTAGGTGTGACAATACTAGTGCCATAAGTCTAACTAAGAATCCAATTCTACACTCAAGGACTAAACATATTGATATTAGACATCATGTTCTCAAGGGAGATGTAGCTATTGAATTTGTTGACACAGAATTTCAACTAGCCGATTTCTTCACGAAACCCTTAGAGAAAGAGTCATTCTTCCAAATTCGAAATGAACTAGGAATAATTGACTCCACATTGATCTAATTTGTGCATTTTTGTATCGTATTATTGTATTGATTCTTTACTGACTTGAGCGTCGCAGTGTTTTCTAAGTTTGTTTTGCAGGTACCCCTCACTTAGGCCAAAAGATAGGGGGAACAGGACTGCGGAGACAACAAACATCAATGTTGTTATATAAAACATCGATGTTGAGCTTGCACCAAAATTGGACAGGATGCTCAAAACGTCGATGTTTTGAAACAAACATCGATGTTCAGTGGACCTCAGCTCACATCAAATTCAACTAGGAGGCTGAAAACATCGATGTTGAGAGCCAAACATTGATGTTCTATCAAAAGCAATCAAGACATTGACAGGGTGAATAAACATCGATGTTCAGAATCAAAACATCGATGTTCAGTAAGTATTCCACTTTCCAGTACTTGTAAACATCGATGTTCACATAAGGCAACATCGATGTTCTGCCGTTGGAGTTTAAAAATTTTTTCACCCGGAGGCTCAAAACATCGATATTGCACTTGTGAACATCGATGTTTAGCCGTTATTTTTCAAAAAATATAGCCGTTGGAGCCTGTTTTCAGCACTCCAACAGCTCTATTTTGGCTCCCCTATATAACTAAATGCCTCATGCTCTCATTTACACACTATATACTCCTCATTCATACTACTCTTGCTCTCCAATTCTATTCTCCTACTCATTTTCTTCAAGCATGGCAGGTGACAAGAAATTTTCCAAGGGCAAATCTCCCGTGAAGGAGAAACAAACAAAGAAATGAGGAGGTTCTTTAAGCTCTGCTCATCCCTTTGCTGTGGAAGAAACTTCGGCTTCCTTTTCCTCCAAAACCGAGCAGAATAAATTCCGAAGCCTCTTCTCCAAATGCTCAATTGCATCTCCTCGGTATCTTTTGGTGGATTACCTAAAAGAGAAGAAGTACACACGGATTGAAGGGCATCTTCGTGCATCCGGCTTGTTGGAGTTTGTGACCAACAGGTACTTTCAATACAGTAGAGACTTCATCCAAGCCTTCTACTCCGCTCTCCACCGAGATAGTGATGTCTTGTCTGCTCATGTGAATGAAGTATCCATCACATTGACTCTGGAGGAATTTCGGAATGTTGCTGAGTTGTCATTTGAGGGTGAGGATATTGCATCCTATGGAGGTGACCATTGGCTCACAACCTATGAAGCCCCTCTTCTGAATGAGCTTGGCTTCATGGATGTTGTCCGCCACAATTCCGGGAGGCCAACAATCCATTCCATCAACCCGGATTACCGAGTTATGTTCTACCTTCTCACCCGGGTGATTAAACCAAGAGCCGAAAATCACACTGTCATGTCGGTCGAAGATGTGAAGGTGCTTCACGCCATCATCCACCATGCACCAATCAATTAGGCACGATTTGTGCTTATGCACATGTCAGAATATGCATCCGCATACACCAAGCAACCACTGCCATATCCTTTCTTGGTGTTGGATATTTTGTTGAATGTAGGTGTTGATGTCCGGAAAGGCAGATAGGTTGCCCACTCCAAAATTTGGGCGATAAGTGATGCCACATTTTGAACCAGAAAATCCGAGAAAGAACCAAGCCAGCCCGAGCAGAAAGTTCCCGTGCAGCCACTTCTCGCCACCGAACCTCAGCGGTCACAGTCGATTCCATTGCCGACTCCATCCATAACCTACAACTAAGCATCACCGGAATGGGCCTCCCTTAGGTCTTACTTTGCACGTGTCAACTATGTGCCTCCGCCATATCACACCACACTTCACGGCTACAATTTTGGAGAAGAAGGTGATGATGATGAGAACTTTGATGAAAATGAGGAAGGTGATCCAATGGATGTTGAGGGTGAAGAAGAAGCGGCAAATGATTATGAAGAAGAAGAAGAAAAAGAGGACATTGTTGGGCAACAATCCGATGATGATGATGATGATGATGGGAACTAAGACCCAACTTTCTAAATCCTTCTCTTATGTTATTTCTTTTATGTCTCTTCAATTTGAATAAATAAGTTTGCCATTGTCTCTTCAATTTCTTTTTGCTAATGCCAAAAGGGAGAAGATAGCTAAAAGTATATTGAAGAAGAATTAAAGAGAAGTATATGCACCAAGTTAGGGGAAATCATGGCTTAAACATAGGGAGAATTAACCTCACTTTGAATCCATAAAACTTGGCATATTCTAATTCCTCATTTTGAACTTATAAACTTGGCATATACTTTTAATTGTTTGTCATTATCAAAAAGGGGGAAATTTTTAGAACTCATGCCTCCTTGTCTCATACAGGTTTTGACATTGAAAAACCAACCAGACTCAAAATGATGACAATCTTGAAGAAAAAAGAAATCAATCAAAGAGCATAGGAATAAAGTGAAAAAGAGCACAAGAATTGAAGTGACAAGCAAGAAGATTTAGGAACATAAATTGTACAAGGTTAAACACTCAATTGTTCTAAGTTATTGGCTCAAAAAAAATCAATTTTTCTCATGCATCAAATAACATTTTTTCAGTCATAAAAATGATTTTTGAGCTACGAACATCGATGTTCTCATTTCCAACATCGATGTTCCTGCCTTCAAACAATTCTCCAAAAAGCGGCAGTCGCTCAGAACATCGATCTTGGAATACCAAACATCGATGTTCTTGTGACCATTGCAGTTAAAATGTTTTTTGCAGCAGCAAAACATCGATATTCCACTTTGAGACATCGATGTTCCTTCAATTGGCATTCTTCAAGCACTTTGGCAAAACCTTAAAAACATCGATGTTCTACTCTTAGACATCGATGTTCTAATGAAAATCGATTTTTAAATTTGTTTTGGCATGTTCCAAAACATCGATGTTCCTTTGGTAAACGTCAATGTTTTGGTGACCGATAGACCAATAATTCATATTTACTGGCAGAACATCAATGTTCTGGTTCTAAACATCGATGTTCTCATGAAGATTGCTTTTAAAACTGTTTTGGCAGTGTTCCAAAACATCGTTGTTCCTTTGGTAAACATCGATGTTTTAGTGACCGTTGGACCAATAATTCATATTTACTGGCAAAACATCGATGTTTTGATGCAAAACATCGATGTTCGGCCGTTTTGAGCAGAAACCTTTTTCAGCTTCCCATGCTATTTTGTCTAAAGGTGTTTTGGATTGATTCTCCAACGGTTATATATGTTTTGAGACATATAAATAGAGTTATTGCACCTCTGTTTATCAAGAATAACCTCTCTACATTTTCAAGCATTCATTGTCATACATACATTCCAATTTTTACGAGCCAATATCCTTGAGGATTGAGAGTTGCCTTTATAGAGCTTATCATATTTACCATATCCACTCTTTGAGAGAGTTTTGCTTTTGAGTGATTTAAGTGTAGTCATACACCTTAAGGGAGGTTGTTCCCTTGTAGCAAATCATAGCAAGAGTGTTTTTCTTTCTGTGTGAAAAGTTTTGAAGTGAGGTATCTTCTAGCAAGTCATTAGAGGTTCGTGTGACACGAACTCTAGGATTGTAAACGGTTTGTCAAGCACACGAAAGCTTAACTTAGATAGTGAAATCTTCGACAGAGTCTCTCGGAGGACTGAATTAGCCACACAAGTTGTGTGTGTGAACCAGTATAAAATTCGGTGTGTCCTTCAGTCTTTCAATTCTGCATTTATTTCCTGTAAGTTTTTTATTTCGTCTGTAAAACGCTATTCACCCCCTCTAGTGTAGGGCACCGATTCTAACAAAGAATTCGGAAAGAAAAGGAAGGTCTGGATTCATTTCTTCCGTGTATGAAAAATACATCAATAGTTAGGATTAGGCACTAAAGAGGATTGTGTTTCTCTTTTTACCAAAAATTATTTTGGTAATGGAAAAGGCATGCTTGCTTAAGTGGAAATTAAGTTTTGGGCTAGTACTTATCATCATTTCTAACCCTTTTTTTTGTCTCGGTTTTATTTTTAGGGCTCACCCCCAACTTTTTTATTTTGGTCAGTCATGTATCCCAATCTTGTTTTTTTTTAAACCACTCCAATTATTCATGATCTGACCAATAACTTTGGCATTTTTCTATTATATATAGCAAGATACAAACTATATTAATTGTGATTTTTTATGCACTATTATCATTAATTCTCTATATTATTTTATATAATTAATTAAATATTGATAATATTTTTTAAAAAAACATAAATATCAATGTTGTCCGGGCTAACACTTCAGCAATCTGATTAGCTTCGTGCATTGCAAACTTGAAAAACACATGCCAATCTCGCTCCAGCATCTCACGAAGAATGAAAACACAGCAAACTCCATTACTAGATTTCGAACTATGCATAAAAGAACACAGCTCCACTACCACTTAGGCAAATATTTGATGGTGGTCAAGAGTTGTGGTTTCACAGTTGTCAAAGAAAAAAAAATTTGAGCATTCTTAATTAGTTAAAATATTTCGATCTTCGATTAGTGTCAAAAAAAAAGTTAAAATATTTCGAAAAAAAAAATGAGACTTGTAACACTAAAAATACCATGTTTTAGGGGAGAACAGAGAAACCACTTTTTGAATGGCTAATCCTTCACAACTTACAAGGGACATACAAAAAAAAAAAGCCAATTTTTGAATGTGTCATTAAACTAATGTAAGAATGATCATGCATATAAATATGCAGAAAATCACCAACAAATTAAGGACATGAAGTTTCAGCTTTAACATCAGACAAAAATTACTGCCCGGGGGAATGCTGCTGGGAGACTGCGGAAAATCTTCTTGTAGTTGAAGGTCGGTGTGGGAGAGATGACAATCTTCTCCAGCTTCCTTGCAGCCATGAGCAAAAATCCAACCAGTCGCACAAGTTCATAATCCATTGCTGGATCTTCACCATTCATTCCCCAGCAATAGATTATCACAATTCTCAGGTGGTTTGAAACCAATTTAAATGATCCATCGTCTTCTCTCCCTCTAACTTTTGGAATGATCTTTTTACCCACCATGTGCTTGGGAACCTGAAATTACAACCAACATCAATCAGATTTACAGAGAGTAAGCGGCATCCTATACTTCCCTTGGTTTTATCCAAGAAGTTTTGGCGGATGATTATCCCAATGAGGGAGAGAGGAGTTTTCTTAAATAGGAGTTTTGGTTAGTTGCAAAAACACACACACAAAAAAGGATGTGTGGGACAAAACATATATATTTGGCACCTACAATGGAAGTTGGAACCCCTAGCTCATCATCATCACGTATGCCTCCTGGATGTATTTCTGTAGTACGCCGATCATTAGCTCCGCACTCTGGATGTACTTGTATTTCAAGCATTTCCAAAAATGGAGACCTTTTCAGGATGTTAGACACAGATGGCAGCCCCAAAATACTGAAGTTTGGACCTGAGATCTTCCGGTCTATTTCATGAAAAATTTTTAGGTATTTGAGACTTGGTGAGCCAAAATTCAGGTTTTGCAAGCCGTAACATCGTATCAGAGACAAATTTTCCAGGGACGGACACCCAGATACCAAATTTTCAATTGTGCTGTCATCCGACCTCACATGTCTATGGTATAATGTCTGCTGAGACTTCATGCAAATCTGCCCGGCAGGAGCCACAATTTGGCAGTAGACTAGACTGAGTTGCTGCAGTGAATCACAGCTAAACAGACAATCAGAAACCTTGTACATTCCTCTCTGGTAAATATTGGGATCGATCCAGTAACATGCCACAAAATCAAGAACAAGGATCTTAACTTCTTTGCTCATTGTGAAATGTATACACGTCAGCTAAATCCTTTTCTCTCTTCAATACTTCTTCGCCGTGGTGACGGAGATCAGACGGCATGAGTCGGCTTGCTTGTATAGCATGGAGAAGACCTCTTAAACTGAGATGCAAGCGTTGAATATTACTTCTTTGGTGGAGAAAGAGAACCTGATGAACAAATTCTGTGAACTTCAAATAATCATCAGAATCCCACGGGTTAGGTTTCCGACATTCATGGTATCGACATAAATTTAGATCAATATCCATTCCCAAGGGTCAGGTTTGGTCAATATCACCATTTGCACACCCATTCCCAACATGCTAATTACTTCTACTTTCATACGATGAAAATAAACTCCCCAGCTTAGCCCAAACAAGGAGAATGAGCCTCTGTCATAGGAAAAAATAATGATCCATATCAATTTTTTGTCCAATAGAATAAATCAATCCGTAAAAGTTCAAGAGTTGGTCAAAGCATATTGCTTAAATAGGTATATCAGAGAAAATCTAAGAATCCATTGCAAAACTGTGACTGCAGTATCCAATTTGCTGCCAGAATATATATTTTCTAGCCGGATTCGTATGTTAATATTTGTCCAGGAAATATTAAATCACCCAAAATTTTAAAAAAATTCAAAGGTGATTTATTAGCTATGGCCGTACTGCAGAATAAGAACCTGAACCCTAGATGATTCTGTTATAGCGTGACAACAAAATTACATCAAAGAACAGGCAAAAGATGCAAGGCCACCACCTGCTTTTAGTCTAACGATTCATATATATATATACAAGAAAAGAATTATCAGTGATACCTTCATAGTGATCTCCATAATCTCCACAGTCCAAAGTAAAATCGGAGACTTGGTTGGCAATTGTCTCTGCTCCACTTTATTAGAGAATCACGCCAGAACACCCTATCGTATAGAGTTTTCAGAGAACAAAGCAAACAATGTTTTCAAAGTAATCCTTATCAACCTCATGAGTGGTAACATAAAACCCTAGTTTGCATATAAGAAAGTCAAATAAATTCGGAAGGCAAAGGAAGGTCCGGAATCATTACTACCCCTGTGTAATGATTAGTCCGCTAACCTCCATAGATTGGGAAGAAAAGTAATAGAGGAGTCGTTGTTCTAATTTCCCATTCCAGATGGTACGAATTCATCCCATTCTCAGTTGCTCGCCGAGCTATCATTACCATATATACATTAATATACTAACGTTATCTGCTTGTTTTCCACGGCTGGTTGGGTTCTGGGCAGGCCTATGGTTGCATGCAGTGGATGCATTTTGGTGTTGAGGAAGGTAATTTGGAGGCTTGGGTAGTGGTTGTATGTGGGGTGGTGGTTTGGTGGTGATTTGAGGTTGGGGAAGGCCTGCTGGGGACATGGGGGTAGTAGAGAGACCGCGTCTAGCCGTCATGACTTGCTTTTGCGGCGGCGTTTTTTAACGGGAAAAACCAATTGTTAAGAATTTAGGACCGACAAACTTTTCCTATATTGTCCTTTTAGGACCGACCAATTGTTAAGAATTGTACAGCGTCATTTTGGTTCGTCAGCTTCTTGTCTTTTTTGCTCTGTGGCCGATGAATCTGTTTTGCACTTGCTTCGGGATTGTCGTTGGGTCAGGAGGTTGTAGGAGTCTTTTGGCTCTAGGGTGCCTTTGGGCTTCTTTTCTTTCTCTTGTGTTCGTGCTTGGGTGGCTTATAATCTGTCCCTAACTCTGGTTGTGTGGGATGGTGTGCCATGGCGGATGTGTTTAGGTGTTCTTTGTTGGCCATTGTGGTTGTGGCGCAACCAATGGGTATTTCAGGCGAAATACCTCCCTTCAATCCAATGGCTAATGTTCAGGCCTTTTGTCGGGATATTTTGCAGTCTTTAGCTCAGTTTCATCCCTCTAGTGGGGTGTCCCCCTCTCGGCCTTTGTTCTTTTGGCAGGTTCCTGTGGCGGGCTGGGTCAAGCTCAATTCTGATGGAGCTGTTCGGCCTAGCTCGCACTTGTCTGCTGCTGGTGGGGTGCTTCGGGGTCCATCCGGTGATTGGATTCATGGTTTTTCTTATAATATTGGTTCTTGTACTGTCCTCAATGCGGAGTTGTGGGGGTTATATGTTGGTTTGAAGTTGGCTTATGATTTGGGATACCGTCAGGTGTTAGCTGAGGTTGATTCCTTGGCAGTTGTGCAGAATCTGCTGTAGGTTTTACCACAGTCACGCCGCAGTTCTGCATTGTTGCGTGCTGTCCAAGAGCTTCTTCGCCTCCCGTGGGTTGTGCAGCTTACCCATGTTTATAGGGAAGTAAATGGTTGTGCCGATTGGCTGGCGAAACATGGTTTTTCTTTGCCTTTAGGGGTTACTTATTTTGTCCAGGTGCCAGTTGGGTGCCTTAGTATTTTCCTCGCAGACCTTAACGGTCCATTGTCTCCCTCTCTGTAACTCTCCCTTCATCATATAATTCCAAAAAAAAAACTTTTCCTATATTGTTACTTCTCATGCATTGATCAGAGTTTAAACTTGCCCGTCAAGTTAAATTAGAATCCATAAAAATAAGTATGTTATGTTGTAGCAAATATGTCACGGGCCGGGAGTTTTGGAAAGCAAACTCCGCCACCTATTGTCACAAGACTTGGAAATCCCAACAATAGCCCGTGCGGCACTTAGGCAAGAACCCCAATCACAATCCTAAGTCAGCCTAAACCCCTCTACCACACTAGCAAGAGAACACTCGTAAAAGTATTGGAGGAAAGCAAAGTGTATATTAATACCAAAGTGTTTGTACAAGTGTGAGCCCCGTGCTTTTTACACTTGAATACCCAAAGTTCCCATCTACTCGCCTTGCCTTAGGCTCCCATCGCCTTTGGCTTGGCTTATATTGCCTAACTCCAAATGAGGGGACAATGGATGGATTGGATCGATCCTCTAGAAGGTTCCACGATCCAATGACTACCATTACACCTTCTAGATATTTCCCCTGAAATATCTAGCCATCCTTATCCTAACTTGTCCTAGAATGTTCTAAACTCCCCTAGACACTCTAGAACCTTCCCCAAGTTTCCATAATATTCCGCAAAGTTCTAAGAGGTTCTAAACCCTTCCAGAACTTCCAGGACCTTCTATGCCCTTCTAGAATTCTCTAGAGTCTTCCCCAAGCTTCTAGAAAATTCCACCCTCTTCTAGAACTTTCTAGAACTCCCTAGGGTGCACCTCCACCATCTAGAGAATTCCGCATCCTTCTGGAGAACTCCTCATGCTTCAAGCGTATCCCGGGCCTCTCAAGAATTCTCCCGCGCAATTCTTGGACCCGTCTCGCGAGCGGCGTGACAATTATATTGCAAGGTAGTAAGGTCGCGCAGTTGTGAAGAATACCGCCAAATTATAGGAACCAGGTACGTATTGATTGAGGAAAAAGAATTGTTTTTTCGGAGGAAAAATATTTTCAATCAAGAGGAATACTTACAGTAATTCCCTACCATACTACGAATATTTGCAAACATAAACTGTTCTTCCTCTGGGAGTGCTTAGGAAGTTTGATTAATCTGTCTCTGTATATGTCGTTGTCTTTTATCTTAGTGTTGCATTGTTAGCTGGTTATTAAGTACCAATAGAGACATTGTCATTCTGTTTTATGTACTATTAAGCAATAAAGTGTTAGAACCTATGCCTTCATGGTTCATTCATTACAGGTTTTGATAAATGACAAACCAAGATCATTACAAAGATGAAGCAAAAAGAAATCAAGCAAACAAGTACTCAGCCAAAGTGATCAAGAATTCAAGTGAAGATATGATCAAGAGTTAAAGTGCAAAAAGAGCAAGAGAAGTTAGGACCCTTTTGTACAAGGTAAAACACTCAACTTCTCTTAGGCATTGGCTCAAAATAAAACAAGCATTTCAATAGCATCATTTCAATGATCAAATATGTTTTTAAGCAATGAACATCGATGTTGAATTTCTGGACATCGATGTCCTGCCTTCAAATGTTTTTTTTTTCAGAATAGGCAGTAAGGTTTGAACATCGATGTTGGAATCTCAAACATCGATGTTCACATGACCGTTGCAATCAAAAACTGCCCTGCCCCAGCATAACATCGATGTCCTTATTTCAAACATCGATGTTCTTCTTTTGAGCTCTCAAAATTGTTTTGCCGAGCCAAAATAACATCGATGTTGTGATTTAAACATCGATTTTCCTACCTTTGAACAATTTTTCAAAAACGGCAGTAGGCAAATAACATCGATGTTGGCATCCCAAACATCGATGTTCTTGGTTTCAACCATTTTTCCAAATGTTGGCAGAAGGCTAAGAACATCGATGTTGGCTTCCCAAACATCGATGTTCTCATGACCGTTGCATTTGAAAACACTTTTGCATAAGCAAAACATCAATGTTCTATTCCATAACATCGATGTTCTTCAAATGCTCAGCTTCAATCATTTTTCGCAGAAGCAAAATAACATCGATGTTGGAATGAAAACATCGATGTTCTTCACAGATCAGTTTTCATCTCATTTTCACAGAATCAAAATAACATCGATGTTGGGATGGAGAACATCGATGTTTTAGTTACCGTTAGCCCAAAATTCAAATTTAATGGGCAAAACATCGATGTTCTACCTTTAAACATCGATGTTTTAGCCGTTGAG
>JAKUCV010005843.1:0-50736 GCA_028386065.3 Turnera subulata | reverse complement strand
TAAGCCCTTCCGGATAGCCTGGTCAACCAGACAGTTGAGCCCCTCAACCACAATGTTGAACAAAAAAAGGAGAGAGTGGATCTCCCTGTTTAAGCCCTCTAAATGCCACAGACTCATTAGATGGACACCCATTTACCAGAACTGACATCAATGATTGACACAAACAACCCCAAATCCATCTTTTTCAAGCCTCCCCAAACCCAATCACATCCAACATCATCTCCAAAAGGAAATCCCAAGATACTGTATTGTATGCTTTTCTAAAGTCAATTTTCCACAATAATGCCTTCCTTTTATCCTGCCGAACCTGGTGTACAATCTCAGAAGTAGAGAGTACACAATCCATTAATTTTGCACCAAGATTCAACCAACAGGACATAACTTTACAGGAGAGGATCTCAATCCATTAATTTTGCACCAAGATTCCCCCTACCGCACTGGATGTTGTGGATTCTGTATTCTTCCTAGCTAGTGGTTACTATATGATCAGGATATAGTGGCATTAGGTCCTCTATGCTAGTTACTTTGTTCTCCAAACAATGCATGATATGTAGCTAGCTGCCTGTCGTATTTAGAAGCTGCATTTTGCTACCTTCTTTCTTCTATCACTAAGAGAAAAAGCGGTAGCACTTTTTTTTGTCTTCTAATCTTAGGTCATTTTTTTTCTTCTTGTACCCGATATAGTTTGCTGCGGTATTCCTAACCTCAGAAACACCAGGAGATACCAGCGGCATGAGGTCAAGGAGGCAATAGCACGGTATGGTGAAGGCAGTGAGATCTGCCGAATACCCCATGGTACGGTCAAGAGAGCCCGCTTAGAAGGAGGACAGGTATGTGTTTCAAAATACCTTGACATGTACAATTACTTGGCATCATCTTAGGATATGTTATTATATGTTGGTGTTTAGGACGTCGTTGTGAAAGAATTTGAGATGGCAAGAAAGACACGTCAGCAACGTAAACGTATTGATGAGCAATTTACTAGGGAGGTGCGGCTCCACAACAAAATCAACCAAATCAAACACCCCAATATTGTGAGATTGATCGGCTATGGAGCTTGGTGTGGAGAGAGGGCGATACTGACTGAATATATTCCTAACCGTTGCTTAGTTGACCGTAAGCCCCCTACCCCACTTTTACCATGTTACTTCTATTTCTTATTCATTACATGGCATGCTGCCCCCCATTTTGCACAGTGACATCAAACCTGAGAATATTATGCTTGGTCATAATAACACTCCCAAAGTCATTGACTTTGGATGTTCGATAGAAGTACGTGGGAACGCTGCAATGATGAGAGGTATTGTAAAGAAATAGAGTGAGGATAAAGGAAGTGATACATCTGAATTGTATACTTGTGAACTACAACTCTATCATTATTTGTATACATGAACATCCACTATTCCTTAGCATAAAAAAAACATCTACTATCCCTATTTCCTATCAGGTTGCTCACCTGATTATGCTGGACCGGAATGGCAATGGCGACGCGGAATGGTAGGCCTTCCATTAGATGTACACTGCCTAGGCATGGTCATGTTGGAGCTAATGACGGGACGAATGGCTGTAGAGCCGGAAGTGGATCTACACCTTAGAGCTTTGGTAAAAATGATTTTAGTGAATACGTGTTACTTTATTTATAACCCTTAAACTAAGACTAACATCTACATAATTTTTTGTAGGTAAAAGAAACACCGGAGGAGGCGCTAGCAGACAACGACTACCAGGTTTTGTGGGCAGAAGTCCATCATTTGATTGCCGATGGGATGCCACGGCACAAATTTGTGGCAATGATGAACTTAATCATGCAGTGTTGCCGCAACGAGGCCGAGGATCGGCCAAATATCGACGTTGTAGTCCAACGATTAGAAGCTATACTTAATCCTTGGTGATCAGAAAATTTTGTAGCAACTAGAAAGGGTTTAGAATTTTGTGCCAAAGGGCTTTGAAGTGTCCTTAATTATTAGCATATTAATACTGAGGCTACTACTTGAGAGGCTCGCTCTGTTTCTTTTTGTGTTTTTTGGTCATCGACATAAGAAACACTGGGTCTTTAATCTTTATTCATAATCTGCATTGCTGTAACCGCCTTAACGCCGGCAACGAACATCCTTGTGCCTTTCCTATTATTTACCCAAAAACACAATATCCCTTTGTATTTGTTCTTAAAAAAAAATACTTCCAAAAGGTACGTGGGTTGGTTGAAGAAGATGTTAGACGGCCTTCGGAGATAGTTTGATGATGGTAATGCGTTATTAAGAAAAAGTTCAACCTAATTACTTCATTTCCATGTTAACTAGGTAAAACTTCTAACCAACTAGTTTTTGTCCATCTAAAATGTGCTTTCAACTTTTTTAGCATAATTAATTACTCAATGACTTTTAACTTTGTTTTGCCAATTAAATTAACTTACCCTGAATTTTTTATCCTCTTTTAAAAGTAGCTTGTATTATAGGATCAGAAAATCCTATAGATAATTAATGAAGCCTAACATCTATGTTCTGATCATAAAGAATAGAAAGTTTTAGTTAAACAAGGAAAACAGTATACAAATACACTGGGAAATACAGGCAGGACATGACATGAGAAACAACAAAAAAAACTTATCCTCCAAAGGGAAACAGTTCCATGCATACTCTCCCATTCCCTTTGTTCCATGCAAAAAAAAAAAAAAAAACTTCTCTGATTAGCAGGTGTCTTTCTTTTTTTTTTTTGAAAGGAATGATCAACCTTTATTGATTA
Source organism: Turnera subulata (assembly GCA_028386065.3). NCBI lineage: Eukaryota > Viridiplantae > Streptophyta > Magnoliopsida > Malpighiales > Passifloraceae > Turnera > Turnera subulata. The sequence continues at coordinate 47,994 of JAKUCV010005843.1, read as the reverse complement.
GACTGCTGAAAACAGAGCTCGTGGAGTAGCAACACCACCGGAGTCATTTGAAAGAAAAGCAAAACAAACCCCTGAGGGTTGAACCAAATGAGACACACCTAAGGGAAAAGAAAAGGCATAGTTAGCCAAACAATCGGCACTGCGATTAGCTTCCCTAAAAACATGACGCAGCCTGGTTTGCCAATCCCGGCGTGATAAAGCTCGAACCGCATGCAATAGTGCAGCATTGCGTTTACACCTCACATCCTCCGCTTGCAACGACCTGACCACGTTTGCAGCATCAAGTTCAATTTCAACTTGTCTAAAGCCCTTGTCCCACGCCATATTAAGTCCCACAAATAAACCCCAGAGTTCAGCCGTAGCCGGTGAGCATTGCCCAATATTAAAGCAAAAGCCAGTGATCCACTCGCCCGCATGCCCACGCAACAGGCTGCCTGCAGCAGCAGCCATAGTCTGTGCCCTCACAGTACCTTCTGTTTTCAGTTTAACCCAACCCTCAGGAGGAGGAAACCAGTGAACCAACGAGACCCGAGGAGCTGGAGCACCAAGGTGAGTCCTCGCGGTCTGTTGCATAGCAAGGGAGTACTCCGAAGCCAATCTAGAAATAAAAGAACATGGATTGAAGGGAGCTTCCATCTCCGGATCAAAAACTTGGGCATTGCGCTAGCACCAAATACACCAACATGCAACTCCAAACACAACATCCCACAAAACTTGTGTATGGGCGGGATGGTGCCCCCATAAGTTGTCTAACAGCCATTCCTGAATATTCGTGTGGGTGAAAAAAATTGCTGGGAGAAAAGAATTAAAACTCACCCAAATATCGGTAGCCCAGGGGCAATCGCGAATGAGATGCAAAGAAGACTCAACCTCAGAAGTGCACAAGGGACACCAAGGATCAAGGGACATATGATGCTGACACCTATTTTCATTCGTCATTAAAGCATCATGAGCAAGAAGCCATAAAAACATGGACATCTTCGGTGGACCTCGCCATTTCCAAATCAGATCCCATAGAGGGGACGAGGTATCACTCCTGTCAGTACAAATTAAAGAATAGGCAGTACTTGTTGAAAAAAAAAAGTGGACCATTTCTCGATTTGTGCGTGTCATCCTTGCGCAGGGGCCATGCTAATCTTCTCTGTATCGTTCCAATTTTATCGGATGTCCCCGAAGGGACATTAGCAAAAAACTTGAAAGACACCTGCTAATCCTGCAACAGCAACTCATGAATACAGGAAAGTGTAGTCGCATGCAAGTCATCTACATGTAATGTATGTAGTAATGTCTCAGGGGCACCATAACAGCGAGGGCAGAGAGAAGAACTCGCCAAGTGCCGTCGGTATCGCTCAATATTAGTAAACAGCTTCTCGTACCCAATGAGGCACCTTGACCTTCCAAACTTTCTGCCAAATCGGGTCAGCATCATGCCACTCCTCCGAATAAAACAGTTAGTTAGTTGTTGCAATAGAAAACAAATCATTTGCACTCCCAGACCAGCAAGCGACATCCGGATCATTAGTCGGCCTAGGAGGAGGAACATTGGCCATTCAAAGACAGACCGTCGCCTCCGGTAGGAACTGATTAAGCAAACCCCAATTCCACTGCCCATTTTTTTGATTATTGTGAGTGTCCTAACTCGACAAGCCAGACTAATCTCACCCGTGGCACGACACCCAATCTCGCTTCCCGGGCATTTAGCCTAAGACCACAAGTGGGGTAAAGCATAGTTTACCACTCCCAACAAGTGCACTTTCCATTGCCCATTTAGATGAATTCTTTTCTTTTAATTGATATATTTTTAATGTTTGTTGAAGTATAGGTAATGAGAACACCATTTTTACCAATTAGCATTGGTTACAGTGCTAAAGCGTGCTGCATTACCCTTAAACCCCAAGATCCAAGTTTCGAGCCATACCTTGTTTTAGGGGAGAAAAGAAAAACTAAACATACAAAATGGATTAATGCTACGTTTGATGCCTGTGTTAGCCCTCGATTCGAAGATTCAGCCCTGTGTTGCGTTTCCGTTACTTTTGATCCTTGTGTGTGTCTATTTTTTTATCTTTTGGTCTGCATGTTCGGAATCCGGCCATTTTTGCTGACGTGGCAGCTTTTCCGATGCCACGTCAACAAAAATGAGACCAACCTATCAGTTCAACCCACACAACCCAACCCGACTTGGCCTGAACCAATTTGCGACCGGACCCACAATACAAAAAAACCAATGTCTCAAAAATACCCGTGCCCCCATTTTTTTGGATTTTTTAGTTAAAATGCCCAAATTATTCTTTATTTTTAAATTAGTTTATTAATGATATTAAATTTTCATGTCTCCCAATTTACACATCCGATTTTTTCCAAATATAATTCATTTGATGCGTGAAAGTTTTTTACCCACTATCCAATTTAAATTAACAAAATTAATTACAATTAACGCATCACCTCCCAGCACGACGAGCACCACCACAACCCAAGTCACCTTCAGCACCTACAGTTGTCACGTCGATGTTGACAGTCACATCAACCACCAACCTCACATCTACAACTCATCGCCAGTGATGGCAACTCGCTTGTCCACAACCAACCGGTGAGTGAACGCCCTTTCAAAGCCATACAACATCCACCCACCACCGACCACCATCATTACAACACACAACACAAAACCCGTTCCACAGTCAACACACCAATGAGATTCAATTCTCGAAACACCACAGACAACACTAAAGGAACCCGTCTCCGGCCAGCAGCATCATCGACACCCAAAACCCAACGACTCTGCCGTGGAACCAGCAGCACACAGCGAGGGTGGCGATTTGAAGAAACGGCCGCGATTTCGAGAGAAGAAAGGGAGATCGAAGATTGGCATGGTGTAGACGGCGGCAACGTGTAGAAACTCGCCTCGGCAACTCCTGCGACACTTGATGTACATCGAGGTAGATGAAGGGAGGGAGAAACGGCGATGTTCACGGGGCAGACGAGAAGGGCTATGGTGGCGCTGCAACTCGTTAACTGCAGAGGTGGTGGTTGCGGCGTCTAGTGAACTGGTGGAGAAGGGGTTTTCGACGCCGATCATCCACCGTCATGAGCAAGATTTTCCGATTTGGAAACTTAATGGACAAAGAAGTTGAGTTGATTTTGGGATTTTAATTTCCATTTGCATTTTAATTCTCTAGGATTTAGGAGAGGTAGCCCAGTGAGGCCTCGTTGCTGTTTTTTTTTTAGTCAATGAATTAAAATTTTGGATGCTGTTGGTGGTTCCATGGCAGGCAGAGTTGGGAATAGGAAGAAAGGAGTATTGAACTGTGAGTATTGAATTTTTCTAATGTGAGTATTTAATGAGTATTGAGTATTATTTGAGTATTATTATATGGATGAGTGTTGAACTGTGAGTTTAATGAATATTATTGAACAGTGAGTATAGAATTTCCCCAATACTTATTAAAATTCGGGGAAAAAAAGAGATAATAAGAATTAGGAAAAAAGGAATTGGGGAAAGAATAAAAGAATAATTATTTCTATTTTAATGAATTTCTGTTTTGTTTTTAAAATGGATTTCTATTTTAATTATTTTAATGGATTTCTATTTCTTTTTCTTCTTCTAGTTATTTGTTTTATTGTGCACTACGGTTTGGTTGGACGGGTCTTTTAGGTGGGGGAACCAGCCGGCTCAAGCCGTTCTGATTTGTTGGTTTGACCTGACAGGGTCCCACATATGCTGATGTGGCGCCAAAAAGCGTGCCACGTCAACACCAGCTGCTGGAATCTAGCGACTCAGACCAAAAGTAGCAAAAATGGACACAGGGATCAAAAGCAACGAAAACACAACACAGGGCTGAAACTTCAAATCCAAGGGCAACACAGGGATCAAACATGGCATTAATCCCATACAAAATGTGTCAGGGGAGTAAAGAAAAACCACTTTTTGAATGTAACAACAAACTAATGTATGAATGATCATACATGTAAATCTACAGGAACCACCAACAAATTAAGGACATGAAGTTTCAGTAACATGAAACTTGTTGAGGAATCAAGCAAATAAAATTACTGCCCGAGGGCATGCTGTTGGGAGACTGCGGAAAATTTTCTTGTATTTATAGGTCGGTGTGGGAGAGAAGACAATCTTCTCCAAGTTCCTTGCTGTCTTGAGCAATAATCCAACCAATTGCACAAGTTCATAATCCATTTTCTCGCAATGGATTCTAACATTTCTCAGGTTGTTTGAAAAAGATTAAAATGATCCACCGTTTTCTCTCCCTCTAACTTTTGGAATGATCCTTTCACGCACCATGTGGTCGTGAGCCTGAAATTACAACCAACATCAATCAGATTTAGCTTAAATAGAGAGTAAGCGGCAAGATGCCATACTTCCCTTGGTATCATCCAAGGAATAACGGGTTCATTCGGAATAGAACAGGATAGGAGTTTGGTTAGTTGTAAAAACACATAAAAAAGAGAAAAGGATGTGGCATATATATTTGGCACATACAAAGGAAGGTGGAAACCCAAGCTCATCACGTATGCCCCCTGGACATATTTCATGAAAATGATTATCATGAATTCCTACACTATAAAAAAAATTGATGGATCGTGGGAGTTTTTATGAACAAGTTGTGGGTGTTTTAACTCCCGCAAATTATATTTGGGAAAATTATGGGGAGTTCATCAAACTCCCTCCTTAAAGGTGCCACAAATTGTTAGTGGGAGCTTTTAAACAACTCCACAACAACTCCCAGAAATTAAAATTTAATTTAGGGGGAGTTTTGTTGTGAGAGTTGAACCCCCACTATTTTTTTTAAAAGAATAGGATTTTAAACTCCCACAATATGCTTCAAAAATGACCAAAATTTGTGGGATTTTAAACCCCCACAACCTTTAAATCATTTTTTTTAAATAATTAAGCCTAAAAAATGGCTAGAACCTACCTATAATTAAGGGTAGCTGCAATTAACACCAAAAAAACGAAAAAAGTGGAAAAATTAACACTTCCAACTAGAATGCTTCCTCTGTATATATAAAGTAGAAATTTAGAAGGCAGTAGAGGCTAACATTATGACTTGATCAAAGTGCAATTGAGTTTAGACAACCAAATTATCTGAGCCAGTATACACCCGAACCCAAATGAATCCAAAACATACTTCAAACAAAAATCAAGATACATGGAACCATACAACAGACTGCATATGGAATCCACTCAAAAAGGACAAAAGGTCAAGCCTGAATGGTCCAGTGTTAACCAGTCTAACCTGATCTTTGGGGAATCATCCAAAACACCAATTTTATCATGATCAATGATCTCAGTATGTGGGTCTTCACTGCCAGTTGTATCCTCGAGCAGTTGGCTTTCTTGCTTAGCTTTTTCCTCACCTTTGCTTGCTTCGGTATTTGCCTTTTCTTCAACTTCTTTTCTTCAGCTTCTTTGAACGTGAGAAGACGAGGAGGAACCTGGAGGTTCCGTTATCACGCTCGACACAGCAGTGACGGAGCTGAGGAAGACGATGGCGGCGTGGGAGGACGGCAAGAGAGGCAAGAGACAGAGGAGAGAGGTGGAGACAGCGAGAGAGGCGAGAGACAGAGGGGAGAGGTGGAGACGCCGGAGGAGAGAGGTGGAGACGGCGGAGGAGAGATGTCGGGAAGGGAGAGGATAGAGAGGAGAGAGGTGAGAGGCGGAGGAGAGAGGTGGGGTAGACGGAGGAGAGTGGTGGGGGTCGCTGTTGAGAGTTTTTTTTTTTCTGGAAAGATAAATGTTAGGGATTTAGTTAGAGCTACAAAACCGTAAATGAACTTTGAAAAAAAGGTATTTAGATTATAATTTAGATCCCATAAAAAAATTATAATTTGAGTAAAACCCCCGTAAATTAGAGAGAACTGCCTCTAATCTTTAGCTATTTGGTGGGAGCTTCAAAACTCACACAAAAATCAACAAATTACAGGGGTTTTTTCTAAATCCCACAAAATAACTGCCGCAATCTGTCCGTTTTTTGTAGTGCTAGCCCTCGATGTACTTGTATTTCAAGCATTTCCAAACATGGAGAGCTTCACAGGAGGTTAGACACAGATGCCAGCGCCAAGCTCTTGATGTTTGGAACTGAGATCTCCAGGTCTGTTTCATGAAAAACCTTTAGGCATTTAAGATTTGACGAGGCCAAATCCCGCTTCTACAAGCCATAACATGCTATCGGAGACAACGTCTGCAGGGACTTCATGCAAATCTACCCGGCCGGAGCCGCAACTCTGCAATAGAATAGACTGAGTTGCTGCAATGGATCACAGCTAAACACAGAATCAGAAACCTTGTACATTCGTCTATGATGAAAATCATGGTTAGTGGTCCAGAAACATGCCACAAAATCAAGATCAAGACCACTTTCCCCACTGCAAAATGTATACATATGTCAGCTAATTCCTTTACTCTCTTCGATACTTCTTTGGTGTTATTATTTCCATATGCATACTGTATTACTATATCACGCCAAAGGCCTTGTAAGCTGAGATGCATGCGTTGAATATTAATTCTTTGGTGGAGAAGGAGAAACTGATGAACAAAAACTTCAAATCATCAGAAACTCAATGGGGACCTAGATTAATACAGTCGTGGTATAGGCATGAATTCAGATCAAGATTGTCAATAGAGGAAGCCCAAAGAGACTCGAAGCCACTTAGCTCAGTCGTAGAAGAAAATAATGATCCTTAGCATCAAAAAAAATAATGATCCATGTCAATTTTTGTAAAGTAGAATAATAACAATCCGCCAAATTTGATGAGTTTTGAAAAGTTGTTCAAAGCTTATTCCCCAAGGCTGTATCACCGTAATATGAAATCTACATGGGAATAAAAAGAGAAAATCTAAGAATCTCTTGTGAAACTGTGACTGCAATATCCAATTTGGTGCCACAATTTTTATTTTCTAGCTTAACCAATTAAGATTCGAATTAATATTTATCAAAAAAATATTAAATCAACAAAAATTTAAAGGGTTTTTCACAGGTTATTGCCTAAGGTTATTCAGTAGAATAAGAATCCTAGATGAGTTATAAAAGTAAAATCTTAAGAAGTCAATGGACAGGCAAAAAAAAACACTTTTGTATGATGATTCTATGGCATCCGGTTTGGATGTCCAAATTACATCAAAAAATTTCTATATTGCAATCAAATACAAGGTATATAATATAAGAAATTAATTATCAGTGATACCTTCATAGTGATCTCCATAATCTCCACAGTCCAAAGCAAAATCCGAGACTTTGTTGGCAATAGTCTCTTGCTTCATTTTATTAGAGAATCACATCGAAAAAAGTTTTTCTTTTGCTGAGAACAAAGCAAACAATGTTCTCAAAATAATCCTTATAAACCTCATAAGTAGTATAGCCATAAAACCCTAGTTTGCATATATGGAAGTCTAATGAATTCGGAAGGAAAAGGAAGGTCTGGATTCATTTCTTCCATGTATGAAAAATACAGTTATACAACAATAATTAAGATTAGGCATTAAAGAGGATTGTACCCTAACGCTGGCATCTATCTATTATAGATATATATATATATAGCAAGATACAATCTATATTAATTGTGATTTTTTTATGCACTATTATCATTAATTCTCTATATTATTTTATATAATTAATTAAATATTGATAATATTTTTTAAAAAAACTTAAATATCAATGTGTTGTCCGGGCTAACACTTCAGCAATCTTATTAGCTTCGCGCAATGCAAACTTTAAAACACCTGCCAATCTCGCCCCAGCAGCTCCACCATTCTTGCATATTCAGCAAACTCCACTACTAGAATTCGAACCATGCATAAAAGTACACAGCTCCAGTACCACTTAGGCAAATATTTGATGGTGGTGAAGAGTTAAGCTTTCACAGATGTCAAAGAAAAAACAAAATTGAGCATTCTTATTTAGTTAAAATTTTTCGATATTCGATTAGTATCAAAAAAAAGTTCAAATTTTTGGAAGAAAAAAATGAGACTTGTAACACTAAAAATACCTTGTTTTAGGGGAGAACAGAAAAACCACTTTTTGAATGGCTAATCCTTCACAACTTACAAGGGAGAAAAAAAAAGCCAATTTTGGAATGTATCATCAAACTAATGTAAGAAAGATCATGCATATAAATATGCAGAAAATCACCAACAAATTAAGGACATGAAGTTTCAGCTTTAACATCAGACGAAAATTACTGCCCGGGGGGACGCTGCTGGGAGACTGCGGAAAATCTTCTTGTAGTTGAAGGTCGGTGTGGGAGAGATGACAATCTTCTCCAGCTTCCTTGCAGCCATGAGCAAAAATCCAACCAGTCGCACAAGTTCATAATCCATTGCTGGATCTTCACCATTCATTCCCCAGCAATAGATTATCACAATTCTCAGGTGGTTTGAAACAAATTTAAATGATCCATCGTCTTCTCTCCCTCTAACTTTTGGAATGATCTTTTTACCCACCATGTGCTTGGGAACCTGAAATTACAACCAACATCAATCAGATTTAGCTTGAATAGAGAGTAAGCGGCATCCCATCCTTCCCTTGGTTTTATCCAAGGAGTTTTGGCGGATGATTATTCCAATGAGGGAGAGGGGAGTTTTCATAATTAGGAGTTTTGGTTAGTTGCAAAAACACACACACAAAAAAGGATGTGGAGGACAAAGCATATATATGTGGCACCTACAATGGAAGTTGGAACCTCTAGCTCATCACGTATGCCCCCTGGATGTATTTCTACACTATGCCAATCACTACCTCCTAACTCTGGATGTACTTGTATTTCAAGCCTTTCCAAAAATGGAGACCTTCTCAGGATGTTAGACACAGATGGCAGCCCCAAAATACTGAAGTTTGGACCTGAGATCTTCCGGTCTATTTCATGAAAAATCTTTAGGTGTTTGAGACTTGGTGAGCCAAAATTCAGGTTTTGCAAGCCAAAACAACTTATCAGAGACAAATTTTCCAGGGACGGACACCCAGATACCAAATTTTCAATTGTCCTTTCATCCAACCTCACATGTCTAAGGTATAATGTCTGCAGAGACTTCATGCAAATCTGCCCGGCAGGAGCCACAATTTGGCAGTAGACTAGACTGAGTTGCTGCAGTGAATCACAGCTAAACAGATAATCAGAAACCTTGTACATTCCTCTCTGGTAAATATTGGGATCCATCCAGTAACATGCCACAAAATCAAGAACAAGGATCTTAACTTCTTTCGTCATTGCGAAATGTATACACGTGTCAGCTAAATCCTTTTCTCTCTTCAATACTTCTTCGCCATGGCGACGGGAATCAGGCGGCATGCGTCGGCATGCTTGTATAGCATGGAAAAGTCCTCTTAAAGTGAGATGCAAGCGTTGAATATTACTTCTCTGGTAGTGAAAGAGAACCTGATGAACAAAATCTGTGAACTTCAAATAATCATCAGAATCCCAAGGGTCAGGTATACGACAGTCATGGTATCGACATAAATTTAGATCAAGATCCACTTGGTCAAGATCACCATTCCCACACCATAAACTCCCCAGCTTAGCCCAAACAAGGAGAATGAGCCTCTGTCATAGAAGAAAAATGATGATTCATATCAATTTTTTTTGTCCAATAGAATAAATCAATCCGTAAAAGTTCAAGAGTTGGTGAAAGCATATTGATTAAATATGTATATGAGAGAAAATCTAAGAATCCATTGCGAAACTGTGACTGCAATATCCAGTTTGGTGCCATAATATATACTTTTTAGCTTAACCAATTAAGTCGTAATGACAAGGACTTTAGACATGTCAGTGTGCATGTCACGTCATAAGATAACGCTCTCCACAAAATTGAATGGAAATTGAATGGAAAATGATGCCCTGGACTTCTTTGATAAACAACTCAAAATAACAGGAACTTGATTATTATATCAAAAAAAAGCAGGACTTAATCAAAAAAGAAGTTATAAGACTAGTTTGAAAAATACCTAAGAATAATAGGATTTTAGAAACCTTTATCCATTAAGATTCGTATTAATATTTGTCAAGAAAAAAAATATCAAATCAACCACAATTTAAAGCATTTTTCAAAGGTTATTGTCTAAGATTGTATTGTAGAATAAGAAGTCGAGATAAATCTTAAAAAAATCACTGAACCCTAGATGATTCGGTGACATCCGGTTTGGCTGTCGAAATTACATCAAAGAACAGGCAAAGAGATTTCTATATTGCAATCAAATACAAAGTATATAATCCAATAAATTAATTATTAGTAATACCTTCATAGTGATCTCCATAATCTCCACAGTCCAAAGTAAGATCCCAGACTTTGTTGTCAATTGTCTCTGCTTCACTCTATTAAAGAATCAGATCTTAAAAGGTTTTTGTTTTACTGAGAACAAAGCAAACAATGTTCTCAAAATAATCCTTATAAATCCTTATAAACCTCATTAGTAGTAAAGCCATAAAACCCTAGTTTGCATATGAGGAAGTCTAATAGATTGGCAAGGAAAGGGAACGTCTGAATTCATTTCTACCGTGTATATATGAAAAATACAACAATAATTAAGAATAGGCATTAAAGAGGATTGTGTTTCTCTTTTTACCAAAAATTAATTTGGTAATGGAAAAGGCATGTTTCTTTATGTGGAAAATAAGTTTTTGGCTAGTATTTATTATCATTTCTAACCCTTTATTTTATTTGTCTCGGTTTTATTTTTAGGGCTCACCCCCAACTTTTTTTATTTTGGTATGTCATGTATCCCATTCTTGTTTTTTTAAACACTCATATACCCAATTATTCATGATCTGACCAATCGTAAAATCCGAGACTTTGTTGGCAATTGTCTCTGCTTCACCCTATTAGAGAATCAGATCGTAAAAGGTTTTTGTTTTGCTGAGAACAAAGCAAACATTGTTCTCAAAATAATCCTTATAAATCCTTATATACCTCATAAGTATTAAAGCCATAAAACCCTACTTTGCATATAAGGAAGTCTAATAAATTGACCAAGAAAGGGAAAGTCTTGATTCATTTCTACCGTGTATATATGAAAAATACAACAATAATTAAAGATTAGGCACTAAAGGATTGTGTTTCTTTTTTTACCAAAAATTATTTTGGTAATGGAAAAGGCTTGCTTTTTAAGTGAAAAATAACTTTTGGGCTAGTATTTATCATCATTTCTAACCCTTTTTTTTTGTCTTGGTTTTATTTTTTGGGCTCACCACAACTTTTTATTTTGGTCGATCGTGTATCCCAATCTTGTGTTTTAATACTCATATACCCAAATTATTCATGATCTGACCAATCGTAGATCCTAACCATGGCATATAAAGACGTTGCAGACTGCTCGAAGTTGGGGCACTGGAAGATGCCTCAAAACGATCAATTTGTTTCACATAGCCTCGGTCTTGAATTTGCAGTGACACTTGGAATCCATGTGTCCCCTCATGCACTATATATCCTATCCCTTATTGTCTAACAGTCCTAATATTTTAAAAATAATAAATTATGTAGGTTAAAATAATTAAATAAAATAAAATAATGATTCTTTTTGAAATTTTAACTTATTTATTGATTTTTAAAATTTTACATAAAAATTTTTATAATTTTATTATTTCTACAAAGTTATTGAGGTTTAGATTATTTTTTAATTAGTTTTTGAATAAAAAATAATAATATCACTATTTTTTTAAGAGAAATATTATGTTTTTAAAATTGATATTATTTTTTCTTTTGTTCTTTCTTCCTTCTCATCTCTACACATATTGTTATTATTTATTTTTATTTTTAAGTTCATCTACCATTTATGTCTTCACTAGCAATTTTGTATACAGTTTTAAATATTCTACTAACTGCTTTTTTGATAATTCTATTATTTATAAAAAAAATAATTATTCGTTTTTACAATTATTCATTTCTTTAAATATTTTTAATTTTATAACCTTCACGTACCTTCATAAATATTTTGTACCAATATATTTTTCACTTTATTTTTATATCAATTATATATTACTTTATCTTTTATGTATAAGTCTTACTTATTTTAAAACATAAATTAGTCAATTTTTTTAGAAAAAAATTAGTTATTTTTAGAATAAAAAACTCTATATGATTATTTTAGGCGTGTGACTCCTTTAGAATTTTTTATTATAGTTTTTAATATTTTTATAATAAATTTCTCATTTACATCTATTAGTAAGTTTAAGTAATAATATTTTGTTTATTTTTGAATAGTACTTTGTAATTTGTTTTTAAGCTTAAGTACATTGCATAGTACTTTGGCTCACCTCGGCTCGGCGTTGTCGTCGGGTGGAGGGGCGCGACGGACAGAGAGTAGAGGAGAAGGGGCTGCTGGCGGCGGCGCGACCGCGTGCATAGGAGAAGGAGGCGATGGTGGTGCTGCGCACGGTGGTGGCGGTCGGCGGTTGAGACGGCAGTGGAGGAGTGAAGGGGAAGAAGAGAAGATGGGGGTGTGTGATGTCGTTTTGGAGTGAAGAGGGGTTGTTTAATTTCTTAAATAACAAAAGAAAAAAAGTAGGAAAAAAAGGTAAAGAAATATTGTATTAAAATGTTAGTTAAAAAAGGAAAGAAAATAAAAAGAGAAAGAGAAAAGAGAAAGAAAAAAAAGGGAAGAGAAAAAAAATAAAATAATAGGTATAAAGTGGGGCCCACCTTACACATCAGCAACTACCGGCTGTAGTAAGTCAAAAGGACATGGTGGCCCGGTAAAACGAGACTTGAGGGACATGAAGAGTGAAAAAAAAGGAAGAGGGACAACAAATGGGAAAACAAAAAAGTGAAGGGACAAGAAAAACCTTTTTACCTCCAATATCCTAATCTACCTTTGTTAATTTTTGTAAGACATGATTTCCTTTTAATATTGACTAAATACTATTTTTATTTATTACTTAATTTGTATATATATCATGTTTATTTTATATATTATATGTTCTATATGCCACATTTATTTTATGATCCTCGAAATTCTTTGTGTTTGACTAAATATTTCATCAACCTTTTTTTAACTCTTTAATCAATTTCATAATTGTTATATTTACTAAAAATGATTATTCATTACTTATTTTCCCCATATATATATATATACATATATTTGTTTGTTGTTTATATTTCATAAATCATATTATTTTCATTGTGTTTGACTAAATATTTTATTAAATTTTTTTGACTTTCTAGTCAATTATGTAAGTTTTATATTTATATTTATCAAACATAATTTTTAGAAAAAAATTAAAAATTTAATCATAATTTTCATTCTTTGCAAAAGATTTTTAAATAATTTTTCCACTCTATATTAATTATTTAGATAAATATTATGCAGAGGAGAATTATGATGAAATTTTACAAAAAAATAATTATTGTAGGACTACTTATCCTTTATTAATGTATAGCTCGTCATTCATTTTTTGGAATATTAATATTGAGTAAGGATATTTTTGCTTTTCACTTTTGCCTGTATTTTTGTGAGCTTGTGCTTTTATATATAGTAAGTATAGCATTGATTAGTTTTTCTGCAACTACACGGGGTAGAATAATTTATAATACAGTTATTTTCTAATATCAATTATTATCTAAATAAAAAATAATAAAGAAATTATGTAAAGAAAAATAATTTCAATAAATTAGAAATAAATTTAGTATAAGAAATTAATAATGAACATTTTCGTATTTTACAGTCTGAACTTTTCAATTGATTCATATTTTGTATAATGTATAAATAGCTATAACGTAAATACAAATACTAAAATTAAAATAATAATAATTGCGGAATTAAAAAGAGAGAGAAAGGCAAATCGATTTATACTGGTTCACACACACACAACCCGTGTAGCTAATCTAGTCCTCCGAGAGACTCTCTCGAAGATCCCACTATCACCGTTAAGCTTCCAGGTGCTTAACAAACCTTTTATAACTCCTGCTTGAAGATTCCATACTTCAAGACCTTTGCCACAGAAAGAAGACCCTCTTCCTATGATTTTACTATAAGGGAACAATCCTCCCTTAAGGTGTATGTTAATACAAATGACACTCAAAACAAGACTCTCTTTAAGAGTAGGTATGAATACAAAATAAGCTCTATAAGGCAACTCTCAATTCTCAAAGATATTGGCTCATAAAAATGATATGTATGTATAACAATGAATGCTTGAAATTGTAGAGAGTTGATCAATGTGAAAGAGAGGTTTAAAGCCTCTATTTATAGCCTCAAAAGTGCATATAATCGTTGGGGACGAATGTGAACACCTTTATACAAAGATAACATGTTTACTGAAAAAGATGTTTGATTCTAACGGCACAACATCGATGTTTAGCCGTTGGATTTGAATAATTGAGCCAACGACTAGTACAACATCGATGTTTGTTTTCTCAACATCGATGTTTTAAGGCCCAACATCGATGTTTGCTGATCCAACATCGATGTTTTGGCGCTTCGCAAAAATTATGTTTGAAAACAATTGTCACAACATCGATGTTGAGAAGCCAACATCGATGTTTTGGCACTTCTGCCAAATTTTGAAAATACTTGAAAAAACACAACATCGATGTTTAAAAAGCCAACATCGATGTTTTGGCACTTCTGCCAAATTTTGAGAAGACTTGAAAAACATAGAACATCGATGTTTTGGACACAACATCGATGTTGCTTGATAGAACATCGATGTTTTGAACACAACATCGATGTTCTTGAGCCACGGCAAAAGTTATGATGTATTCAAATGCAATAACATCGATGTTGAACATAGAACATCGATGTTTAGGGCTCAAGGAACAATTTTATGACATATATGATTAATGAATGCATGAAGGAAAACGATTTTTGGTTTGAGCTAATAACTTGGAAGATTTGAGTTACCATTTACAAGAAGTTCCTATAGATAATTCCTATCTTTCTTCATCCTTGTTGCTTCAATCCTTGTACTCCTTTCACTTTAGACTTTTGCTTCTTTGATTGGTTTCTTTTTGCTTCAAAGGTTGTCATCAATTGAGCTTTGATTGGTTTGTCAATATCAAAACCCTGATTACTCTGTTACTTCGTACTCAAGATTGTTAAAGGGGGAAAAACTATTACTGTTTGTGTATCTTCATATACGGTTCAAAATACTTAAATATTCACTCCAACTAAGGGGGATTGAACCACGTATACAATTAAAGTATACAATTAAGGGGGATTGAACCACGTATATGAAGAAGAATAGTAGAAGGGCCTTTTGTCATTAGGAAAAAAAATTGGCAATAAGTAGCATTTTATTGAATTGGAAAAATAAATATAAATATAGCAAGAAAATAAAAGTTTAGAAAATGGGGTCTAGGTCCCATCATTATTATCATCATCATGGTCATCATCAATTGCTTCATTATCACCATCATCTTCTTCTTCTTCATCATCCTCTTCCATAGGTGTGTAGTCCTCATCATCATCATCATCTTCAGCATCAAAATGGTGGTCTTGAAATGATGTGTGATACGGTGGAGGAGCGTAGTTGACATGAGCAAAATATGACCGAAGATCATGTCCTTGTCGTTGCACTTCTGTGTCAATCCGCTCAATGGATCATCCCAGGCCATGGACATATGATTGAAGATGGTGGAGAGAGGCAGCAATTGTTTCAAGGGTGACGACAGGAGCTTGGTCAGGAGCAGTTAGTGTGAGAAGATGCTCTGCTTGAGGTTCATCTGCTTGTTGTGCGGCTGCCTGTTGTTCGGCTTCTTGGGCAGGTCGGTGAGCACCCTCAGCTGCTTGTCCAGCTCGGAAGGTTGCATCAGAAATTGCCCAAATCTTGACTTCTGGGGTTAGAATTCCTACCAGCGGATTGATACCTGCACTCATCAAAATGTTGGTGACCAAGAAAGCATAGGGCAGAGGATGGTCATTGGTCGCATGTTACGCCATGTGCATGAGGACGAATCGTGTCCAATTAATGGGTGCACCGTGAAGGATCGCGTGAAGAATTTTCTCATCTTCAGTGGTCAGAGTTGTGTGACTCCCGGCTCTTGGTTTGATCACCCGAGTGACAAGATAGAAAAGGACCCTGTACTTCGGATTGATTGAGTGAATTGTGGGTCGACCGGAACGGTTTTTCTTCACCTCCGTGAAGCCAAGCTCAGCAAGAAGAGGGATTTCATAGTTAGTGAGAAAATGATCACCCCCATAGCCAGAGAGGTCGTGACCTTGGAATGGCAATTTGGCAACGGTCCCGAACTGCTCCAAGGTGATCTGAATAGTCTTCCCATTTACTTGTGCAGATGGGACATCTCCTTCTCGGGTGAGAGTTGAGTAGAAGGCTCGGATGAAATCGGCATTAAACTCATGCCTCCTACAGGTAACAAACTCCCAAAGGTGAGACTCTTGAAGAAGTCTTGGAAGATTTGTGTAGTGTTTTTCTTGAGGGTATTCATCGGGAAGGTATCTAGGTGATACAATGGATCGTTTGACAAAGAAGGTGAGGTAATGGTTGAGCTGTGGTCGTGAGGTGAACCAAATGTTGGAACCCTCCACTGGATATTGATGACTAGAGGTTGAAGAGCTTCTTCTTTTGGTTGGGTGCTCTTGGATAGGGTCTTTCTCTTTGGTGCTTTTCTTTCCTCCAACCATGGTGAAAAGAAGAGGGTGTTAAAGAAAATGAGATGAATATGTGTGGAGATAAGAAAAGTGATGAGTATGAGCAGAGGTAGGTGAAGAGGAGAAGAGTAGAGATGGGTATTTATAGAGGGGAGCCAAAAAGAACCCGTTGTGAACAGTAACGGCTATTTTTTTTGTTGTTGTTTTTTTTTTGGAAAACAACGGCAGAACATCGATGTTTTGCCCTGAAACATCGATGTTGAGACGCTCCAACGGCTATATTTTTTAAACTGCAGCGGTCCAACATCGATGTTTCAAAGGGAACATCGATGTTTTATGCACTCGGCCGAAGGAGGGAAACATGCACATTTGTGCAACATCGATGTTATATACCTAAACATCGATGTTGTTTGCGTTCGGCCAAAAATGATTGTTACCAAAATAATCCAACATCGATGTTGTAAGTGGAACATCGATGTTTTATGTTCTCGGCAAAAAGAAAAAACAAAAGCTCATGGTTAAACATCGATGTTTCATACCTCAACATCGATGTTTTTTTACATTCGGCCATTTTGATGGCTTTATCAAAATGGTCAAACATCGATGTTGGTGATCTACACATCGATGTTGTACTGAGTATTTTGAAGACTTACCTGAACATCGATGTTGTGATACGCACCATCGATGTTTTAAACATTCGGCCAATTGTGAATTGCATCCAACATCGATGTTAGTAAGGACAACATCGTTGTTGCTCTGTTTGCTTAGTAAAGTCCTTTTTGTTCAACCTTGTTTATGATCCGAAATGAGGTGTACCTGCAAAACAGAGTTAGTAGAGCCTCAGGTGCTTGAGTTAGCAAAGATAATACACGAGCTTTAGTAAGATAAAAAACATGTGTGACAATTTTAAGGGTAGTAAGAAAGCCTCTGCCCCCAAGAAATATTTTCTTGGATTTCTATCCTGCCAGGATGAGGAGGTGTCTCCTTGTCGTAAGTACACCGGGCTTGAGAAAATGTCTTGTCAGTTGGACTTTGGTTGCCATTGATGCCCAGCTAATCAGACAGTAAATCCCGTGATGAATCAATAATGCAATCAAAACCACGGTTGTCAAAAAAGGAAATCTTTGATAATCGGAAAATTTTGTAAGGTTGCAGACAATGATTGAGCAATAATTTAACTAATTGGCAAGTTTTTCAAAAAGAAGATTCTTGAAAATCGAAGTAGTTTGGAAGGGTCTTCTCCTGAACATTGTTTACGATACTTCAAAGATGGGTAGGGGTCACCTCCTGAACAATCACTGGATGCTTCAGAAATTGGTAGGGGTCACCTTCTGAGAGAAGAAGCAACTCAGTTGTGTTTCTATAAATATGCATACGATAGAACTCATTAGACACAGAAAATTATAAGCCAATTTCAGCAAGAGAGTTTAGCCAAAAAAAATCAAAACCAAGAATACCTTCCACTTCCACTGTCTTTTTTTTTTGAGGGCGCAGCCGTAGGCAGGAGAAACCGATTAGCCTATAGTATTGTAAGTGAGCCGTCTGAGGATCTGCCTAATGAACTAGGTAGAATTCCTCGCTTAGTATTTGTTGATGAGCTCTACTCTTCTAGGTTTTTTGTCACACCCATGGAAGAGACTTTTTTTCTTGAGAGTCAAAGCCCACTTAGAACTTCCTTCTATGGTACCGCCAATGCCACAATGTTCTTCATATCTGAAAGGCTTGAGAGTTTTCAAATGGAGTCTACCCATCAAACCTTAGAACAAGGAAGTTATTACCGTCATTCAATGACAGCTCAGAGTGCTTCACGGGTCCCTGGTTTACCGCCAACTTGGCCACAGGTTTGCCTGCTCGTGTGGAATTGCAGGGGAATCACTAGGTGCTCTCAAGATTTTTCAAGAATGTTGAGAGACCTGAAGAACCAGTACAAACCAAACATGGTTCTGCTCACCGAGACATTATGGCAACCTGGCGAAAACCACGGGGTCATCCCTCTCCGTTTTCCATCAGTGAACCGGTTTGAAATCCCAGGCCAAAATAACTCCGGTGGAATGTGGTTTGCATGGATTGATAATGTTAGGGTTAATATTGTCAATGACCCTAATAGCTTCTCTATAACTGCTGTACCAAATCGTTAAGAGCTAGATTATGATAGGTATGTATGTTTTTAAATATATGTGTGATTGTAATGTAATATAAATAATGTAAGCGTGTGTTTGTAAGCGTGATTGTAAAATATGAAATCAATAAAATCCTGTGTGTTTGTCTTAATTTAGCATGTACCAACTCAAAATTTAATTTGTTTAGAGAACTTACCTGAACACCGATGTTGTGATACTCAACATCGATGTTGTGGCCATGTTGCTAGCATTCTGGATTCGCCCTCAGTTCTTCTTTGTTCCCCCTATCATTTTGCTTAATTGGCCTTCATAATATGAGTTCTTCAAGGAGGGTTGCACATGCCCAAATCCAGCCTTATTTTTTGTGAATTGATCTTCTTTCAAAGGCTTGGTGAAGATATCTGCAAGTTGTCCATCGGTCTTGACAAAATCAAGTGTTATATCTTTCTTTTGCACATGATCACGAATAAAATGTTGTCTAATCTCTATATGCTTTGTTCGTGAATGCTGGATATGATTCTTGGTGAGATTGATGGCACTAGTACTATCACAGTAAATAGGAATTGATTCAAACTTCAAGCCATAGTCTTCAAGAGTATGTTTCATCCACAAAACTTGAGCACAACAGGAACCTGCAGCTATATATTCCGCTTCGGTAGTGGAAGTAGCTACGGAATTTTGCTTTTTGCTAGACCATGAGACTAATGCTTGACCAAGAAATTGACATGTACCACTAGTGCTCTTTCTATCTAAGGTACTTCCGGCAAAATCCGAAAACAGAATAACTAGTGAGAGTAAATGAACTCACTTTGGGATACCAAAGACCAAGGTTAGGAGTCCCTTTAAGATACTTAAAAATGCGTTTAATAGCACGTAAATGAGACTCTTTTGGACAAGCTTGAAATCGTGAACATAGACAAACACTAAACATGATGTCCGGTCTAGTAGCCATTAGGTAAAGCAAACTTCCGATCATACCTCTATATAGCTTGTTATCAACATCTTTACCTTCTTCATCCTTGTCAAGCTTAGTGGTAGTGCTCATGGGTGTTGGGCTAATCTTAGCACTGTCCATCCCAAATCTTTTGAGTAACTCCTTTGTATACTTGGCTTGATTAATGAATATACCCCCTTCAAGTTGTTTTACTTGAAATCCAAGGAAATAAGTTAACTCCCCCATGGAGCTCATCTCAAATTCACTCTGCATGGATTTTTCAAATTCCTTACACAAAAACTCATTAGTAGCACCAAAAAGAATAGCATCCACATATATTTGAACAATGAGTAATTCATGCACATGAGATTTTACAAACAAAGTAGTATCAACCTTTCCTCTTGTAAAACCACTAGAAACAAGGAAGTTACTTAGCCTTTCATACCAAACTCTTGGAGCTTGTTTCAAACCATAGAGTGCCTTTTTGAGTTTAAACACATGATGAGGAAACTCATGATTTTCAAAATCGGGGGGTTGCTCAACATACACTCCCTCCATGATGTAGCCATTTAAGAATGCACTCTTGACATCCATTTGAAACAATTTAAATGCTTTATAAGATGCATATGCAAGAAGCATGCGAATAGATTCTGATCTAGCAACAGGAGCAAATGTTTCATCAAAATCAATGCCTTCTTCTTGATTATAACCTTGAGCAACAAGTCTAGCTTTGTTTCTCACAACAATACCATTTTCATCTAACTTATTCCTAAAGACCCACTTAGTACCAATATCGGGATGATCATGAGGTCTAGGAACAAGATTCCAAACTTGACTTCTCTCAAATTGATTTAACTCCTCTTGCATAGCAATAACCCAACTTTCATCATTAATAGCATCTTTAACGTTTTTAGGCTGAACTTGTGACAAGAATGCAATATGACCATTTAAATTATGTAAAGATGACCTAGTAACTACCCCTTTTGTTGGATCCCCAAGAATTGCACTAGGAGAATGTCCCCTTGGTACCGTGATTTCCACAATACCTTGTCCTCCGATAGTTTCCTTTTCCTTCTCTTGTACATCAAAAGTTTAAGAAGAAGAAGTATCATCATTTTTGGATTCACTTGTACTTGTTGGTGGAGGTCTACGTGTGAAATCTATTATATCATCATCTCTATTACCATTTAAATCAGCTTCATCAAATACAACATGCATGGATTCTTCAACAAGAAGAGTCCTTTTGTTATACACACGATAGGCCTTACTAGTAATAGAGTAACCAAGAAATATACCTTCATCCGATTTAGCATCAAACTCACCGAGATTGTCTTTGGTATTAAGAATATAGCATTTGGATCCAAACACCTTAAAGTAATCAATATTTGGTTTTCTACCATACCACAGTTCATAAGGAGTTTTCTTGAAGATAGGCCTTAAGGAGACTCTATTTAGCACATAACATGCGGTATTAACCGCTTCGGCCCAAAAGTATGAAGGTATATCATTTTCATTTAACATAGTGTGTGCCATTTCTTGTAATGTCTGATTTCTTCTCTCAACAACCCCATTTTGATGAGTTGTTCTAGGAGTAGAAAAGGTGTGTTCAATGCCAAATTGTTCACAATAATGATCAAACAGAAGATTATCAAACTCACCACCATGATCACTTCTAATTTTAGAAATCTTATAACCTTTTTCATTTTGCAAACGTCTAACAAGGCATCCAAACTCATACAAAGCATGATCTTTACTAGCAAGAAATATAACCCAAGAAAATCTAGTGTAATCATCAACAATAACAAAAGCATAATTCATACCACCAAGACTAGTTGTCCTCATAGGACCAAAAAGATCAAGATGCAAGAGTTCAAGAGGTCTAGAAGTTGTTACCATATTTTTGGCTTCGAAGGAGCTTTTAACTTGCTTTCCAAGTTGACAAGCTCTACATACTCCATCTTTTCCAAATTTGAGCTTGGGTAGACCCTTAACAAGGTCTTTCTTGGATAGTTTTGAAATTAATTCCAAATTGACGTGTCCAAGCCTCCTATGCCATAAAATAGGTGTTTTCATCTTTGCACTAAAACACTTAACATCATTGTTAGCAACTTCTTTCAGGTTGATTGAGTAAAGATTTCCGATCCTTTTACCAACAAAAAGTAAATGATCATCAAAACATCTAGTAACCATGCACTTGGTAGATTCAAAGGTGACTCTATATCCCTTATCACATAGTTGACTTATACTTAAGGGATTGAACTTTAAGTTATCAACAAGAAGCACATGCTCAATAGTAGGATTAGAACCAATATCACCAATTCCAAGTATTTTACCTTTAGAGCTATCACCAAAGGTTACTTTACCTTTACCTTTTAAAGATGAGAACTTTGATTGATCACCCGTCATATGGCGTGAACATCCACTATCAAGTACCCACTCATCTTTGTCGTCCTACAAAAAATAAACAAGATTTAGATACCCACTCAATTTATGGTCCTTGAATGTTAGCTCTAGTACCTTTAGGTACCCAAACATATTTTACATGTGAATTCTTACTCCTGAACATGCAAGTACGAATTTCATGACCATGTTTACCACAATGATAGCATGTGATAGAAGGAATATAAGATTGATCATGAACACTATCATGGTATGATTGTTGCCTTCCACCATAGTTATATACCTTAGCAAGGTTATGAAATGATCTAGCTCTATATGCTTGTGCTCTTGAATTGTAGTCATGAGATTTTGCATTGTATGCAAATGATCTAGCATGTTGCGTAACATCATTGGTTTGTGTTCTAGCATTATAAGCATATGATCTTCTACCATGTGTGCTTGGTTTAGTATAATAAGATCCTCCATTTCTAGCATTGTATACATGTGATCTTGCACTATTATCATTTGATCTAATATTATGGGAATGTGATCTTCTATTATTAGCATACAATCTAGCATAATGGAATCTACTACTACTTTCACATGATCTTGCTTTTTGAGCTTTTCTATGATGAATAGGTGATTTTGTATTATGAACATGTGATCTAGCATGATGAGTTGAAGATGAGGCACCATGTTCATGTGTCTTAGCATTTAGTATAATAGGTTTGACCTCATATGGCACATTTGATGCTTCTAATCCTTCCTTTTGAATTGGATTTCTTTGTTGTCCTAAGAGAAGATTAAGATTATCTCTACCATTTGTAAACTTCTCTAATGTTTTCTTTAAATCTTCAACTTGAGACTTAAGAGACTCATTCTCTTTTTCCAATACAACACAAGCACATACATTAGAGGATACTTTCTCATTAAGTTCATTGTAAGATATATTAAGAACATGCTTTTCTTCTTCAAGAGTCACAAGTTGTTTTTTATACTTTTGATTCATTTTTAAGGACTTCTCAAGTTCTTCGTGCAAATTAATGAACGCATCATGTAATTCTTCAAATGTAAAGTCATTAGAAGAATCATTTACCTCATCA
Source organism: Turnera subulata (assembly GCA_028386065.3). Lineage (NCBI taxonomy): Eukaryota > Viridiplantae > Streptophyta > Magnoliopsida > Malpighiales > Passifloraceae > Turnera > Turnera subulata. The sequence goes on along the minus strand of JAKUCV010005843.1, from coordinate 24,911 downwards.
TCTTCAAGAGCCATGAAGCATATATGTGCATCTTCATCACTATCCGAGTCACTTGATGATGTGTCATCTTCATCCGATGCCAACATGATTTTCTTGCCTGTGCTCTTTGAAGAATTAAGTCTTGCTTTCTTTTTGTATGGGCACTCTGATTTGATATGACCGGGTTTGTTGCATTTATAGCAAACAACCGGATTTTTCTTTGTATCTTCATATTTAGAGGTGCTCTTCATATTCCTCCCTTTTTGCAATCTCTTCTTCTTGAGGAACTTCATGAACTTCCTTGTGACTAGAGCCATATCATCATCTCTGTCACTTGCATCCTCTTCGGAATTTTGAATCTTCAAGGCAAGGTCTTTCTTCTTTTCTACTTTGCCTTCAAACTTCATTCCATAAGCTATCAAAGAACCTATTAGCTAATTGTAGGATAGGTCGTTAAGATCTTTTGCCTCTTCAATAACCGTGACTTTGGATTCCCACTCCTTACTCAAGGATCTTAATACTTTAGTAACTTTCTCCTTATCACTTATGGTCTTACCAAGGCTCACAAGGTTATTGCATAGAGTTGAAAACCTAGTACTCATATCATAGATGGACTCATTAGACTTCATTGTAAAAAGCTCATATTCTCTCATAAGCCTATTGGTCTTGGATTCTTTTACTTGGTTTGTTCCTTCATGAGTTGTACATAAGAGTGTCCAAATTTCATGAGCACTCTTACAAATTCTAACTCTCTCAAATTCTTCTTTACTTAAGGCACATAGTAAAGAGTTTCTAGCTGTGGCTTCTAGAGTGCCTTTCTTCTTCTCATTCTCACTCCAACCGCTCAAAGGCTTAGGTGGCCTACTCCAACCACTCACAACAATCTCCCAAATTTCTAAACCTTGACCCTCTAGAAACATTTGCATTCTAACTTTCCAATAGTGAAAGTTTATACCATCAAAGAAAGGAGCTTTGTGGATATTATACCCCCTCAAAAGCCATGATCTTTACTCAAGGAGATTAATCCTAAACAAAGAGACCTTGCTTCGCTACGAATTGTAAGCCCAAACAAGCTAAGAGGGGGGTGAATTAGCTATTAAGAACTAATTAAAAACTTAAAACAATAATAATTGCGAAATTAAAAAGAGAGAGAAAGGCAAACCGATTTATACTGGTTCACACACACACAACCCGTGTGGCTAATCCATTCCTCCGAGAGACTACCTCGAAGATTCCACTATCACTGTTAAGCTTCCGGGTGCTTAACAAACCGTTTACAACTCCTGCTTGAAGATTCCACACTTCAAGACTTTTCCTACAGAAAGAAGACCCTCTTTCTATGATTTTACTACAAGGGAACAATCCTCCCTTAAGGTGTATGTTAATACAAAAGTCACTCAAAACAAGACTCTCTTTAAGACTAGGTATGAATACAAAATAAGCTCTATAAAGCAACTCTCAATTCTCAAAGATATTGGCTCATAAAAATGATATGTATGTATAACAATGAATGCTTGAAATTGTAGGGAGTTGATCAATGTGAAAGAGAGGTTTAAAGCCTCTATTTATAGCCTCAAAAGTGCATATAATCATTGGGGACAAATCTGAACACCTTTATACAAAGATAGCATGTTTACTGAAAAAGATGTTTGATTCTAACGGCACAACATCGATGTTGGTTATCACAACATCGATGTTTAGCCGTTGGATTTGAATAATTGAGCCAACGACTAGTACAACATCGATGTTTGTTTTCTCAACATCGATGTTTTAAGGCCCAACATCGATGTTTGCTGATCCAACATCGATGTTTTGGCACTTCGCAAAAATTATGTTTGAAAACAATTGTCGCAACATCGATGTTGAGAAGCCAACATCGATGTTTTGGCACTTCTGCCAAATTTTGAAAATACTTGAAAAAACACAACATCGATGTTTAAAAAGCCAACATCGATCTTTTGGCACTTCTGCCAAATTTTGAGAAGACTTGAAAAATATAGAACATCGATGTTTTGGACACAACATCGATGTTGCTTGATAGAACATCGATGTTTTGCACACAACATCGATGTTCTTGAGCCACGGCAAAAGTTATGATGTATACAAATGCAATAACATCGATATTGAACATAGAACATCGATGTTTAGGGCTCAAGGAACAATTTTATGACATATATGATTAATGAATGCATGAAGGAAAACGATTTTTGGTTTGAGCTAATAACTTGGAAGATTTGAGTTACCATTTACAAGAAGTTCCTATAGATAATTCCTATATTTCTTCATCCTTGTTGCTTCAATCCTTGTACTCCTTTCACTTTAGACTTTTGCTTCTTTGATTGGTTTCTTTTTGCTTCAAAGGTTGTCATCAATTGAGCTACGGTTGGTTTGTTATTATCAAAACCCTGAAATGAGACAATGAAGCATGAGTTCTAACATTACCTAGTTAACATGAAAATTCAGTAATTTAGTTGAATTGTTTCTTAGGTACGTATTGCGATTAAGAAAGTATTCCAGTTCTAAAAAAAAAATCATGAAAGTATTTAAGATTTGGCAAATTTAGGCATGAATTTTGATCAAGATTGTCTATAGAGGAAGCCAAAGAGACCCGAAGCCACGTAGCTCACTCGTGCTTTTGTAGCTGGTATCATGTTTAACTCTGCTTCTATGTGATGAACATAAACTCCTGAATTTAGCCCAAACAAGGAGGATGAGCTTCTATCATAGAAGAAAATAATGATCCATATCAATTTTTGTAAAGTAGAATAAAATCAATCCGCCAAATTTGATGAGTTTTGAAAGGTTGTTCAAAGCTTATTCTGTAAGGCTGTGATTGTATCACCGTAATAAGAATCTATTGTGAAACTATGACTGCAATATCCAATTTGGTGCTAGAATATATATTTTCTAACTTAAGCAACTAAGATTCCTATTAATATTTGTAAAAAAATATTAAATCAACAAAAATTTAAAGGATTTTTCAATGGTTATTGCCTAAGGTTATTCAGTAGAATAAGAATCCGAGATGAGTTATAAAAGTAAAATCTTAAGAAGTCACTGAACAGGCAAAAAGAACACTTTTGTCTGATGATTATCTGGCATCCGGTTTGGATCTCAAAATTACATCAAAGGATTTTTATATTGCAATCAAATACAAGGTATATGATACAAGAAATTAATTATCAGTGATACCTTGATAGTGATCTCTATAATCTCCACAGTCCAAAGCAAAATCCGAGACTTTGTTGGCAATTGTCTCTTGCCTCACTGTATTAGAAAATCAGATCGTAAAAGGTTTTTCTTTTGCTGAGAACAAATCAAACAATGTTCTCAAAGTAATCCTTATAAACCTCATAAGTAGTATAGCCACAAAACCCAGTTTGCATATAAGGAAGTCAAATAAATTTGGATGGAAAAGGAAGGTCTGGATTCATTTCTACCCATGTATGAACAATACAACAATAATTAAGATTAGGCATTAAAGAGGATTATGTTTCTCTTTTTACCGAAAATTATTTTGGTAATGGAAAATGCATTTTTTTTTAAGTGTAAAACAATGATCCATATCAATTTTTGTAAAGTAGAATAAAATCAATCCTTCAAATTTAATGACTTTTGGAAGGTTGTTCAAAGCTTATTCCCTAAGGCTGTATCACAGTAATAAGAATCTGTTGTGAAAACTGCAATATGCAATTTGGTGCCAGAATATATATTTTCTAGCTTAACCAATTAAGATTCGTAATTCTATGGCATCAGGTTTGGATGTCAAAATTACATCAAAGAATTTCTACATTGCAATCAAATACAAGTTATATAATACAAGAAATTAATTATCAGTGATACCTTCATAGTGATCTCCATAATCTCCACAGTCTAAAGCAAAATTCAAGACTTTGTTGCTAATTGTCTCTTGCTTCACTTTATTAGAGAATCACACCAAGGAAAAAACAAACAATGTTCTCAAAATAATCCTTATAAACCTCATGAGAAGTAACATAAAATCCTAGTTTGCATATAAGGAAGGTCTGGATTCATTTCTACCATGTATGAAAAATACAACATTAGCTAAGGATTAGGGCATTAAAGGATTGTGTTTCTTTTTTTACCAAAAATTATTTTGGTAATAGAAAAGGCTTGCTTAAGTGAAAAGTAACTTTTATGTCTCTAGTTTTTACAAAACACTAGTATTTAACATCATTTTTTAATTACTTTTTTTTTTATTTTGTCTCGGTTGAATCCGCCATGTTACCTAATTCATATGAAATCAATATGGGTCCGAACCTCAACGCAACACATGATACAACACAACTCAGTTCCTAATTAAATATTTTAAGTAAATGACGATGACTTGAATGTGTATCCAGGAAATCTTCCACTAAAAGACTCACCCACAATAACTAAATGCACAATTCAGGTCTAGTCCGAATTAGTCAAAGTCTTGATAAGAAATGAACAAAAAAGAAACCTTGTTCTTGAGAAGAGAGGAAACACCATTTTTGGGTGGCTAACCCTTTATAACTTACAAAAAGTATCAAGAAACGAATATATACATAAAAATACTCAATATGCGTAATGACTTGATTTACAATGGCAAAGAACCTCATTGGGACAATCGAACAATTTGACCTTATACTTGCCAGAGCTACTTGGTGGATCAACATCACCGGTGGATTTTCTTCATATGAATTAAAATTCATTCAGTCATCACTATACACTTTCTTACAGTGGCTACTATACATCAACTCAATTTTTCCATATCATAAGAAATATTGGGACTGATTTGACTCATTAATGGCAACAAATTCTACAAAATTTGTGTCTGCTCAAAATCATGCAATACCGACATTATTTCCACAGCATAAGCTATGCCAGGTGTGGTATTATTCCTTAAATGCAACAACCTCCCAATTAGTTGTGCATATTTATATCGAGATATTATATCTCCTTTCTTATTCTTCAATCAAGAATCATCATTATAAGGGGATATCCACATTTCTAACTTTACACACTTCATATGAAGTTTCTCAAAATATCCATCCCTTATAGATTTCACTTCCAACCATCACATTTTGCTTCACAGAATATTTTATATAAAATTGAGAAACAACAACTAAGAATGCAACTGATAGCATACTTTGATATTATCCAACATCAACATTCTATCCACATTTCACCTATGTTGCACGTTCAAGTTTATATTTCTCAATTGCATGCCTACATGTGCTTCTCATATCACATCAATTTGTTTAATAACCAAATATAAGCATATGCTTTTCTTCCTTCTCTTTTCCATCAAAATTGAAAAATATCATCTTATTGACATTATATTGTGTACACATGATTTTCACATATCAAAGTTCATCGCTTACACATGCTTCTCATGCTCCATTGATTTGTTTACTTACCAAAATAACATATACATATATCCAATTTGGAAAATATTATTATCACAATATACCCCCAATATTGCCCACATTTCAAGTATATAAAGTTTGATTTCCGACATCATATATTGTGTGTCATAACATTTCATGCTCAAATAACCATGTTTAAGTCTTATATATCTCTAATAAATAAATTGGACTTGTAATATATAAAGAAAATGACTTCATATTACGTATAAGGACTTTATTGAAAGAAATAACAATATGAAGGCCAACTTGAACTAATCACATAACTATCACAAAACTGATAAGTTTTTAAAAATTTAAAAATTTCATGAAAATTTGGATAATCGCATCTATCCATTGGGAACAGTCACTAAAAGAGTTTTATTTCCTTTCATTGATGTCAATTTTCTGATGACTCTTATACTCAAACTATTATATGGTGCTCACATTAATATTTTATTTAAAATGCAATTTAAAACGTAATTGCATGTCAAGTGAAGACAAATGTATCAACTTTTTCCTTTTTTTTTAAAAAAAAAAAGGAAAATGAAAGAGTGAAACCAAGAATAATTGTTATTTTTAAATACTAAGATATCACCCATAGGATAAAAGTAATCTTATTATATCGAAACTATATATATGCATTAATGTGAAATATGCCAAGTGGTGGTTCTAGAGCTTGACGGGCAGCTGTTGCATAATGTGTGTGAACTTTTGTGGAGAGCTTGGGAGGTTGATATCTCGTTTACATTACGAGAACCGAATCCAGTTGCAGAATATTTGGCTACTTTGGCACATACGTGGCCAGTGGGCTGCTTTGTTGTTACTGCTCCCCCTGATAGTGTTCAACTTCTTTTATTTGCTCATATGTTAGGGTGCTCGTCCACCCGTTTTGCTGTTGCAAACATGGTCAATTAATACAACAGGGCTTTAGCCCTCCTTTTTCACCAAAAAAAAATATGCCAAGTCCCTTTATATGTCAAATGTTTTTCACCGTACCGACGGACATCAGACGACTTGAGTCGGCTTGCTTGTATAGCATGGAAAAGTCCTCTTAAACTGAGATGCAAGCGTTGAATATTTCTTCTTTGGTGAGGAAGGAGAACCTGATGAACAAAATCTGTGAACTTCAAATAATCATCAGAATCCCAAGGGTCAATTATACCACAGTCATGGAATGGGCATAAATTTAGATAAAGATTGTAGACTTGGTCATGATCACCATTTGTCCACCCATCCCAGCATGCTTACTTCTGTTTTATATGATGAAAATAAACTCCCTAGCTTAGCCCAAACAAGGAGAATGAGCCTTGTCATAGAAGAAGATAATGATCCATATCAATTTTTTGTCCAATAGAATAAATCAATCCGTAAAAATTAAAGAGTTAAAGCATATTGCTTAAATAAGTATATCAGAGAAAAATATAAGAATCCATTGCAAAACTGTGTCTGCAATATCCAATTTGCTACCATAATATATATTTTCTAGCCGGATGGATTCATATATTAATATTTGTCAAGAAAATATTAAATCACCCAAAATTTTGAAAAAAAATAAAAGGTTAATTATTAGTTAAGGCCATTTATCATCAAAAATTAGTTAAGGCCATACTGCAGAATAAGAACCTGAACCCTAGATGAATCGATTATAGCGTGAAAACAAAATTACATCAAAGAACATGCAAAAAAATGCAAGGCCGCTTTTATTCTAACGATTAAGATATATATATATGTGTATATATATATATATATGTGTGTGTGTGTGTCTGTGTGTATATATATAATTATCAGTGATACCTTCGTAGTAATCTCCATAATCTCAACAGTCCAAAGCAAAATCCGAGACTTTATTGGCAATTGTCTCTGCTTCACTTTGTTAGAGAATCATGCCAGAGCACCCTATCGTAAAGAGTTTTCTGAGAACAAAGCAAAAAATGTTCTCAAAGTAATTCTTATGAACCTCATGAGTAGTAACATAAAACCCTAGTTTGCATATAAGGAAGTCTAATAAATTTGCAAGGAAAAGGAAGGTTTGGAATCATTACTACCCTGTGTATGGAAAATACAACAATAATTAAGGGATTAGGCATTAATGGATTGTGTTTCTTTCTTTACCAAAAAGTTATTTAAATGAAAAATAACTTCTATATCTCCATACAAAATACTAGTATTTATCAATTATCATCATTTCTTATGAATCCGCCATATTACCTCATTCAGACGAAATCAGAAATGGATCCCATCCTCAACGCGACATGTACAACCAATATTTTCTTATTGGAATTCAAATTCGTATTTCCTTTCAATTGTGATTTAGCAGGCGTAATCATATCACGGGCCGAATAAGCCCAACTGTATGTTTAAGACACCCTTGATCATATCGAAGAAAAAATGCTTGAATTTGGGTTAAATAGATGAACAACAAGTTCATCTTTTAAATATATTAAAAGAGAAGGCATAGATCATTTGTATAGATTTTTACACTTTTAAAAAAATAATTACAAATAAAAAACTATTATATATATAGGAGACACTTCTTAGAAAAGATTAAAGAGAAGACATCAGGCAGTTTAAAAGCATATAAACAAGACATGCGGTCATATAAAAATACTAATTTCTTCATGCATTGACAAATATCTTAGTTATTATTTTATAACTAAATTATTTTTTTATTTTTTAAAAAATAATACTAAGATGATGATAAAATCATCTATTTGTATTATTATTTTGAAAATTATTTTTTTAAAAAAATGGTAAGATGATTTGAATAGCTTCTAACATGTTTTTCTGCATCAATTATGGAAAAAGAAGTATAAATATCTTCATATACCAGACACTCACTAATGAGTATTGCGTCTTCAAAATTGTAACCGTGCTCACTTCACTTCCATTTCCTTACATTCACCGTATTGAGGAAAGAAGGGAATGGAAGAAGGTTAGCTTTTTTCTATTCAAATACATTCTCTCTTAGTAATACTATTTTTTCATAATTCATTCTCTAAAAAAATATTTTGTTTTTTAGTTTTCCTACTACGCAAGTGTGTATTATTTCTTCTCAACAATCATTCAAGGGATGTAATTTTTTCTATTTTTTTATACTGATCGATATATTTGGGACCTACAAAGTAAATTGAAGCTCCTGGTTCATCTCAAATGTCCCTTGGATGTATTTCCAGCATTTCCAAATATGGAGTAAGAAAAGTCCTTTTACATTGCAAAAGATCAAAGACTGCACCGGTTGGAGAGATAAATAATTCCATGCAAAACCCTACCAAATTTCCAACAAGAGATGAAATATTTGAAGGGAAGAATATAACATTGTCCCAATAGGAAATATAACATCGAACAAACTTCTTTTCTCTCTTCGAGTGATGAAGGTAAGGGTAGCTAGGTGATGTGTATGATTAATACACACTTTTTGGGCCTTTAATTTGTTAAGTTTTGGGCTTGGTTTTACTGTTTTGTTTTAATTTGTTTAGTTTTTCATTTGTTTTAATAAAAATAATCCTTTCTCCTAGTTTTGTTGTTTTCAGGTATAATTTGATAGATTCTGGAGATATGGATAGCTTTTGAAGATAAAGATAAACTGCTCAATTATCCTGGATGGAAATGAAGATAAATGTGGAGAATTATCCTTATGTGCACGACCTGCCTGTGCGGGGCGATTTCAGCTATGCAGAGATTCAAATTCAAACTCCCATTATCCAGGATTTATCTTTCAAGATAATTGGAGGATATTTATTGAATTTCAAATTAGGATTATTTTATTGGCATTTATCTATTTAATTAAATTCAATCCTAGAATTAAATTCAAATGAGAGATTTGTTCAAGTTCTTATTCTTGTAATTTCTTGATCAATGCCTGGAATGAAATTCATGAGTATTTTCTTCTCTCTTGCTATGTTGAGCTAAATCTTTAAAGTCTAGGAATTAGGGGAGGTAGTTTGTCTATTCTATGATGCATATGTTTTCATAAATTGCATTTAATTCCTGTTTCCCTATTGTTCATTGATTCAATCTTAGGGCACTTAACTATGCTATTTAACTGGCCATTACATAGTATAAATTCTAGGTAGAAGATTGTTAAGTGACAACGTCAATTGACTACTGGAATAGCATAGGTTGAACACTAGAAACTTGCCTTGAGGAAGGATGACCTTCTAGTGAAGAATATTTGCTTAGGTTGACTGTGCATTAATGCCTTAGTTGTTTCTTCGCTAGTGAACACGAAGTTGAGACAGCTAAGTAGGGTTTAAGTCTTGCCATGAGAGTGGGTTATTTATTCTGCATTACTCAACTCATCTTTCAATGAACTTAGGAAATTCAGGAGTTAGGTCAATTTATGGTTGCATAGTATGCCTATGCATGCTAGCTGCATGATCTATCTGTGCATGGTTTTAAAGTGAAGCATCAAGAATAGGCAAGTGAGCCCCTCGAAGTCCTAGACACCTTTTGAATATTGAGAATCCACCTTCTTTTATTTCAATTATTTACTTTCTTACCCAAATCCAATCTTTATTTGTCTAGATGATCATAAGTTATTAAGCGATTAGTACTTAACCTGGTCCCAGAGGAGGACCTTGATTGCTACAACTATTTGTGCACTTGCAGATTAGCGTTCACTAGGTACCTGGAGCCCTCGAGGAAGTGTGACTCGATTGTGAGAGCTTGTACATATTTGCATTGCTCAAGCATCATCCTGAGCTCTTGATGTTTCTCATAGGATTTTGTGTGGACCGAAGGAGTATAAGAAAGGCCAAGGGTAACAACAAGAACAGAGGAGTAGTTGTGATACGACAATCCCTAGAGTCAGCACTAGAAATCCCCAAATCAGGTTTGCGGTCCCGATATGAAATTATTTCCGAGACTGCACGCTCCAGAAATTTCTGCGCGTGTTCTTCTCTTCCATGGCTTTGATCTCCATCTCTTCTTGAATTTCTTGTGAGATCGTTTCTTGATGTTGATTCTGAAAGTGAGCTTGTGATGAAGAACTTTGAGGTTGTTGTAATACATCCAATCCCAATGCTTGTCGCCACTGCTTCCTCCATGGTCGCCTTGGCGTGCATCATTCTTCCAACCTCTAAGCTTGCCTTGGTTTGCATCATTCCCCCCTTCCTCAAAAAGATTCGCCCTCGATTCTAAATCTGCAAAAACAAAAGGATAAAAATCAGAAACAATAAAAAATATACTCAAAAGATACTCTCCTTGCAAAGCAATCTTATAGTCTTTGTCTTTGATGCTCCATAACACGTGGAATTGTCCACCCCCCAGTATCAAGCCAACTAAAATGGATGAGTGGTGGATGAAAGCCTTTTGCCCTATGTAACATCAACACTTTAGGGCAAAAATCCCTAAAATCCTGCAAAGAAACAACAACAAAACTAGAAATACAAGGATGAATGTTGGCTTTAAACCAAGCCTCCTTGTACAAAAGTACAAACAAGATTTTCTTTTCCTCATAAACAGCCCTCACATCTCTCGTGTTTTCAACTAAGAATTGTTTCTTTTAGCCCCCTGATTTTCTCTCAACAATTGCAATTTTACCCTCACTTTTCCCAATCAAGTCTCCACTCTTTTCCTCACTCAACTTTGGCTCTCCTTTTGCCAAACCCTCGGCTTGCCTCTCTTGCTCACTAAGTTTGGCTTGTTTAGCCTCTTTTTCCTTCCTCTCTAGCTCTCTTTTTGCAAGTCTCTCAGCCTTCCTCTCTTCCTCACCTATTGCCCATGTTTCTAGTAGTCTTTTAAGAATAGGATAAGCCTCTAGGCTGCTTCATTGAGGTTCGTCTATTCGTAGTACATTCTTGTGGATAGTATTTTTTGGTGCATTGCGTCCTTCTCTTTCTCTAGGCTTGTCACGACACCATGCTTCTTCTCCATACTCATTAAAATCATCTTCAGCATAAAATTCTTCTTCCCTTGCTAGTGCATCATGTGCTTTAGGACAAGTAGCTTGTGCTTGCTTTGCATCTCCAGCTCGTCTACGTGCTACTCTAATGCTATTGGACAACCCCTGCATTGCTTGCTCTTGCCTCTCGAATCGGGTATTAAGATCCCTAGATTGGCGGTCAATCGTTGCATTGAATGCCCGCATGTTCTCTTCATCCTGAGCAGCCATTCTTTTCATCATCTCCATTAGTGTAGCCAAATTTGGCTCTCCTTCAACTCTACTAGAGGTCTTTGACATGTTGTTTATACCTGCAAAAGCTTGTTATTAGAAAACAAATCCTCACAGTGTTTGCACTCGTGTACATGCTCTCTTGGCAATTGATATAATCACTCAGCCTTTTACCTCTCCTGATTCAACTTCAGATTATTAGTCAGGATCTAAATAAAAAAATTCAAGCAAATAAATCAGTAAAATGACTCTAGAGAAAACAAAGAATTCCTAAACAAAGTAAGATAGGCTAACAAGAACTAGAGGCAAATTAAGACTCCAAGAAAGAAAAGAAATATCACACACAAGAACAAGAGTATGTATGTGAAAGATTATTGGTAAGTCAAGTAATTATGACACAACAATTACTCAACACAAGAAAAGGCAAAACAAAAAACACAAGAAGAAAGTAAACCCGAAACCTACAGCAAAGGATGTAAGTCAAAACACTTACAAAATCGCAGGCAGAATAAGTTTTGTAACTAAAATCACTTACAAAACTACAAACAGTAGGATTTTGTAACCCAAATTACTTACGAAATTGCTGGCAGAATAATGTTGTAAGTAAAAACGCCTACAAATCGACAACTCCAACAATTCCAAACATTCATCAACAATCCCAATCAACCAAAACTCAGCGAATTCACTCCCACTTGACTAAATCAATTCGGCCAGCACCAATTCCCTGCAGATAGAGTTCAACAAACCCCAATTCTTCCAAAGCCTAGTATCCAAATCGATTTCTCTTTTGTTTTTTTATATTTGCTGTCGACAGTACACACACTCACAGAAACTTTTTTTTTTGTTTTTTTCTGTCGTGAACAGCAACACCGATGAACAGTGACGGTAAACAGTGCTGTGAACAGTAACTCGACACTTTTTTTAAAAATTGACAGAATTCAACTAGGGTAAACAAAGGGGATAAAACACAGAAAAAGTTGAAGAACTGACCATGAATTAAACAAAAAGACACAAAGAAAAGAAACAAATAAAGGGTATGACTGATTGAAAAACCTCAAGCTCCGCTACCAAAAAATGATACGGCAATCCCTAGAGTCAGCACTAGAAATCCCCAAATCAGGTTTGTGGTCCCGATCTTCCAATCCTCAATCAAACTTGTGAAATTCCCATTCCCTAAATCCCCAAATCAGCATGAAGAATTAGGAAATCAACAATTCCACGGTGGTTGACGCCAATTACCTGAACCCTAATCAGCAAGAGATCGGTTAAATTAGCAAGGAATTAGAATCAAAAATACAGATTAGAAAACCTGAATTGAAAACTCAAATCCCTAGAATAATCCAAGAGAATCAGCACTCAAGGAACAAGAGAGTCAGCACTCTTGTATAGGTTGAATCACTCAAAACCTGTAAAAAAAAAAAAACTCTCAAAGAGCAATTTTCTTATTTCATATCGCCATGCCTAATAACATAGAAAAAAATAGTTTAAATACCCTCAACATAAAATAATCTCGCAGGCACTATTCATGCGGTTACTATTCATGTGAATAGTAACCCTAGCTCTTAAGTGGGTTGGATTTGTAAATCCAATCACCTAATGGACTAGGCCTAATTAACTAAATTAAAACCCAACATAAATAAAGTCTTGGCCCAACAATTGGCCTTATTAATGACCCAACTAAATAAAACTAAAACCCACAAATACTAATAACCCAAATAATCCAACTAAGAATACTTAAGCTCAAATAAACCCAAACTGAATTTCTGGACAGAATCTATCCATCAACTTCAAGTGATTTTTACGGAATGAAGACGGCAAATTCAGCTTCTGGGCTCAACATCAAAGTTGTAGAATTTTGTCTTATCTTTCCAGAGCATCCAAGATCGCAGCAATCCGAGTTGTAGGGGGGTTGAGGGGTAATGGTTGTGTGTGTGGTGGTGGTTTGGTGGTGATTTGAGGTTGGGGAAGGCCTGCAGGGGACATGGGGGTAGTAGAGAGACCGCGCCTAGCCGTCATGAGTTGCTTTTGCGGCGGCATTTTTTAACGGGAAAAACCAATTGTTAAGAGTTTAGGACCGACAAACTTTTCCTATATTGTTACTTCTCCTGCATTGATCAGAGTTTAAACTTGCCCGTCAAATTAAATTAGAATCCATATAAATAAGTATGTTATGTTGTAGCAAATATGTTGCAAAGGTAGTAAGGTCGCGCAGTTGTGAAGAATACCGCCAAATTATAGGAACCAGGTACGTATTGATTGAGGAAAAAGGATTTTTTTTTTTTTGGAAAAATATTTTCAATCAAGAGGAATACTTACAGTAATTCCCTACCATACTACGAATATTTGCAAACATAAACTGTTCTTCCTCTGGGAGTGCTTAGGAAGTTTGATTAATCTGTCTCTGTATATGTCGTTGTCTTTTATCTTAGTGTTGCATTGTTAGCTGGTTATTAAGTACCAATAGAGACATTGTCATTGTCTGTTTTATGTACTATTAAGCAATAAAGATCGATTGGCATAAGAAAAAAAAAAAATCTTCCTCCTAGTAGAAACTTGAACAGTGGCTTTCTTGCACTTAATTTCTTAGTTGGAAATATTGTTGTTATTGTTCCTAGAAATTTACTGTCTATGATATTTATTCAGCGAATTTAATTTGAAAGACTATTTAAATAATGATTAGTAGCTTACATAGGTAAACATTATGCGATCGTATATAAGTAATATCTTTTTTCTTAAAAAAAAACTCATTGGTATCGAAATTGCTAACATTTTTTTTTTTCCCCCCAGTTCTTAGCGTTTCTGGCTCGCAAATCAACCAATGGGTAATCTTGGTAACGTTATTCTTCATTCTCTAATTCTTCAGAATTTATTTTCTCGTCCTCATTCTTCCTGCCCCTGATTACACTATAATTTTTTGATCGACATGTGACGTTTTTTTTCTGGTGTGGATTAACTGTATATATATTGCAGTAGATTTGGCTTGTGACATTGTTTTTCAATGTCTATTGTTCTGTATCCATCTTCCTCTTCCCTCATTGTGTGTGTTTGCTCTCGTTTATCGAACTTTCTTTACATTATTCTACTTTTTTTTTTTTTGATATAAACGAAGTGTCTTTACATTATTCTACCTATACTAGCTTGTTGTAAGCAGTTACGGAAAAGATGCAAATTAAATGGGTTTTATTTATTCTTAAACTTTACTTGGCGGGTGACGGCGATGAGTTAATTAGAGTAGTTATAAGGCCTTAATTTGTCGGATCAGAACTTTACTTTGGCACTTGACATTAATTTTGCACCATGATTCCCCCTACCGCACTGGATGTTGTGGATTCTGTATTCAATTCCTAGCTAGTGGTTACTATATGATCAGGATATAGTGGCATTGGCTAGGTCTTCTATGGTAGTTACTTTGTTCTCCAAACAATGCATGATATGCGTGATCATGGTAGTTTTTGTAATGCTCTTAAAAATCAGCAATTGGTCCCGCTAACTAATTTGGATATTTGGAAGCTGCATTTTGCTACCTTCTTTCTTCTATCAGTAAGAGAAAAAGCGGTGCCACTTTTTTTTTTCCTTCTAATCTTAGGTCCTTCTTTTCTTCTTGTACCCGATATAGTTTGCTGCGGTATTCCTAACTTCAGAAACACCCGGAGATACCAGCGGCATGAGGTCAAGGAGGCAATAGCACGGTATGGTGAAAACAGTGAGATCTGCCAAATACCCCATGGTACGGTCAAGAGAGCCCGCTAATTAGAAGGAGGACAGGTATGTGTTTCAAAATACCTTGACATGTACAATTACTTGGCATCATCTTAGGATATGTTGTTGGCATATTTTAGTTATTATATGTTGGTGTTTAGGACGTCGTTGTGAAAGAATTTGAGATGGCAGAAAAGACACGTCAGCAACGTAAACGTATTGATGAGCAATTTACAAGGGAGGTGCAGCTCCACGACAGAATCAACCAATTCGAACACCCCAATATTGTGAGATTGATCGGCTATGGAGCTTGGTGTGGAAAGAGGGCGATACTGACTGAATATATTCCTAACCGTCGCTTAATTGACCGTAAGCCCCCTACCCCACTTTTACAATATTACTTCTATTTCTTATTCATTAAATCTATATTGAAGTGTATTGTTGCTTCCTCCTCCAGACTTAACTTCCCTGCCTCCTAACCACACCAGGGTGCAAATAGCACTTGATGTTGCCTTGGTACTGCAGTACTTACATGGCTTGCTGCCCCCCATTTTGCACAGTGACATCAAACCTGAGAATATTATGCTTGGTCATAATAACACTCCCAAAGTCATTGACTTTGGATGTTCGATAGAAGTACGTGGGAACGCTGCAATGATGAGAGGTATTGTAAAGAAATAGAGTGAGGATAAAGGAAGTGATACATCTGAACTACAACTCTATCATTATTTGTATGCATGAACATCTACTATCCCTATTTCCTATCAGGTCGAACACCTGAATATGCTGGACCGGAATGGCAACGGCGACTCGGAAGGATAGGCCTTCCATTTGATGTACACTGCCTAGGCATGGTCATGTTGGAGCTAATGACCGGACGAAGGGCTGTAGAGCCGGAAGTGGATCTACACCTTAGAGCTTTGGTAAAAATGATTTTAGTGCATACCTGTTACTTTATTTATAACCGTTAAACTAAGACTAACATTTACATAATTTTGTAGGTAAAAGAAACACCGGAGGAGGCGCTAGCAAGCAACGACTACCAGGTTTTGTGGGCAGAAGTCCATCAATTGATTGCCGATGGGATGCCACGGCACAAATTTGTGGCAATGATGAACTTAATCATGCAGTGTTGCCGCAACGAGGCCGAGGATCGGCCAAATATCGACGTTGTAGTCCAACGATTAGAAGCTATACTTAATCCTTGGTGATCAGAAAATTTTGTAGCAACTAGAAAGGGTTTAGAATTTTGTGCCAAAGGGCTTAGAAGTGTCCTTAATTATTAGCATATTAATACTGAGGCTACTACTTTAGAGGTTCGCTCTGTTTCTTTTTGTGTTTTTTGGTCAACCATGTAAGAAACACTGGCTCTTTAATCTTTATTCATAACCTGCATTGCTGTAACCGCCTTAACGCCGGCAACGAACATCCGCCTTTCCTTTTTTTTTTTTTGATGAAAAAGAAGATTTATTGCATATACCAGATATTATAGAAAGGCGTCATCGGAAAGATGACAAAAACCTTTAGCAATATACAAAGCAGCAGAAGTCTAGTCATCAAGGCTGTTAAAATCGAGTTTTCACCTTGACTCGGAAAGGCCCGATAAAAAACGTAACGTAAAAAAGTATCGTAAAATCGTAAGAGTCTATCAAATTTAATTATCTTTATTAATTAAATATATAATAACTCAATTATAATATTTGGTCTAAAAATTTTATGTTATAAATTTAATTCAACTTAGAATACTCAACATTATAATTATAATTATAATTAAAGTTTAACTAGTCATTGCACTAAAAAAATCAACAAACAAATCATTAAAAAAATTGCATCACCTATTGCAGTAGATTATCGGAAAAAAAAAAGAACTTATCTCTTGTCGAAAAAAATTTTGAGTTGTCATGTTGTACAAGGGAAGAGTAGGAGTAAAAGAAGTTAATGTTGAAAAAACTTTTTGTTATGGTTTTCGGGTTTATAACTTGCTTTTTTAAGCACATCAACCGACTTTATTGCAACAAAAAGAAAAACAGACTTTATTTTTGGTTGCTTGCTTTGATTTTTTAATTTTCTTTTTTAAAAGCTTTATTAAACTCATTTAGTAAACCCGTATAAAAACGGTAAAAACGTAAGATTTTACCGATTTTGTTGGTTCAACTCATGATTTTATCCGATTTTATCCAAATCTTGATTTTATCACCGTTTGACTCAATATTCGTATACAAAATCGTAAAAACGTAAGAGTCAAAACGCATTTTTAACAGCCTTGACTAGTCATACAACAACTACTGCATAAATAAAACCTTCAGCTGCACAAGATCAGGGCAGTATAAAAGATCTATCTAACTCACTTTACACTAGCCTCAATTTGACTCAAGGCCCACACCAAGCAAGAGTACTATCCGATCTTAAGAGTAAAGCAATTAGATCATAGGGAAAACTCGGTTGAATAGCCTTAAACCAAATAAGAGACCTGAATATCACAAACTCAAACATCTTCTCCCACTCCACCGTAATAGCATCAAATACTACCATGTTTCTTTTAAGCCATATACTCCAAACTATCGTATAGAAAAGAACCATCCATGGAGCCTTGGCCCGCACCGAATCTACTAACCCCATCCACCGAACAAACATGGCGTCTAAAGAGTTCGGCAAACACCACTTCACTTGGTGGCGGATCCAGGGGAGAGCAGGGGCTCTGGCCCCCCTAAATCCAATACTCCCTCTGTCCCTTAATATAAGTTCTTTTAGACTTTGTATCTTTTTTCAAAATATAAGAACGTTTGAGAATTTTGAGAAACATTAAATGCACTTTTCCATATCTACCCTTACTTAATTGTTAGAATAATGAAAAAGGATAAGTGTTGTTGTTGGAATAATACAAAGGATAGGTTAGTAATCTCAGCAATAAAATTTAATGAAATCAAACCTATTTAATGCTTTCTTAATGGGTGTGCAAATACTTTAAAAATCTTATTTTGAGGGACAGAGGGAGTATATTCTTATTTATGGTAATAAATATACATAGAATTTTTGTTGGTTTGGTGGTGAGTGACGCTTTAATTCACGGGTTTGAGCCAGTGAATATGCGTTTTTACCCCTGACTTCATTCCCCACCGGTCGCAAACTTTACTCTAAACCATCCATGTAAAATCTACAGTAACCAAAGAGATGGTCTCTACACTCAATGTCTTCATTGCAGAAAGGGCGCGATGCATTCTCAACCAAAATGATATTCTTTCGAAGAAGTACCGATCTCACCGCGATCCCATTATTGATAGCCATCCACATGAAACACTCCATCTTAAATGGAGCGCATCCCAGCCAAACATATGGTATAGTCCTACTCTCACGTAATCCCCTGCATAGAGATTCATATCCAGACTTCACACAAAAAGACACCTCTCGCGCGCATCACCCTCCCACCTCCAACAGTCTTTCTAATCCGAATTTAATACCACATCCTCCAACCTATTATTGAGAATTGTAACCTCTTCCATTTCCCAATTAAATAGGTTTCTTCTCCAATTAAACTCCCATTCGTTGTGGCCATTAACCACCCTTAGCATTTTAGCCACTGATGCAAACTTAGTATTGGATATATTGAATAGTCGAGGATGTAGATCACATAGCACTCCATCCAATAACCATCGATCAGTCCAGAACTTGCACCGAATTCCATCATTGACTTCCAGTAGAACTCTTTCACACAACCTCACCCCCCCTCCATGATTATCCTCTCCAGACTTTATTATGTTCCTCCATATCGAAGACACAACTGCCTCATTAAAAACCGGCCATGAGTTATCAGACCTTCTCCTAAAACCATTCGTCACTATCCTCGACCTGATCGGAGCATCCGTTGACTGGGATTCCATATCAATGTACCTCCACATCAATTTGAACAGTAAGCATTTATTCTTAATCAACAAATTCTCAATCCTCACACCCCCACATGATTTTGGTTTAGCAATTTTCTTCCAAGCTACCATACACATCCTCCTTCTCTCTTCACAACCTCCCCACAAAAAATTCCTTTCGATCTTTACGATTTTCTTTGCAACCCTACGAGAAATCTTGTATAAAGACAAATAATAAATGGGTAGATTGCTCAATACAACTCTAATCAAAGTAACCCTACCACCCAAAGATAGAAACTTTCCTTTCCACATAGCTAGTCTACTTTTAATCCTCGACATCACTGTATCCCACGCTTTGATCCTCCTCATATTCATGCCAATCTGAAGACCAAGATAAGAGATAGGTAAGGATTCAGTCTTACTTGTCAGCCTCTCAGCATTATAATTTGTCCTTTGCTCCGACATGTTTAATCCCACCAACTACTTTTCTGAAAATTTATGCTAAGTCCTGATATGTTTTCAAAACACCTTAACACCCTTTTTAGATTCAATAAAGAAGGCATGTCATCCGAGCAAAAAAAATAGTGTGTCATCGGCGAATTGGAGAAGAGATACCTGTACATTGTCAACCCGAAATTCTTGTATAAGATCCCCTCCGAATAGCCTGGTCAACCAGACATTTGAGCCCCTCAGCCACAATGTTGAACAAAAAAGAGAGAGTGGATCTCCTTGTTTAAGCCCTCAAAATGCCACTAACTCATTAGAAGGACACCCATTTACCAGACATCGATGATTGACACAAATAACCCCAAATCCATCTTTTCCAAGCATCCCCAAACCCCATCACATCCAACATCATCTCCAAAAATAAATCCCAAGATACTGTATCGTATGAAAGCGAATTGATTGGGATTGATTAGTGACTGCATAACCCCTTTTAGTCTTCTGGCAAGAATCTTGGCAACAATCTTATAAATGCCATGTATAAGAAAAATTGGCCTAAAATCCTCCAAACTCACCGCATCTAATTTTTTTTGGGGATCAAGCAAATAAATCCTCTGTTGACTCCCTTAGGCATCCTCCCTGATTTTAGAAACTCATGAATAAGGTCCAATGGATCCTCATTGATTAAAGGCCAGGCCCGCTTATAGAAATTCTTTCCTATTATTTACCCTAAAACACAATATCCCTTTGTATTTGTTCTTAAAAAAAATACTTACAAAAGGTACGTAGGTAGGTTGAAGAAGATGTTACACGGCCTTCAGAAATAGTTTCATGATGGTAATGCGTTGTTAAGAAAAAGTTCAACATAATTACTTCATTTCCATGTTAACTAGGTAAGTCTTCTAACCAACTAGTTTTTGTCCATCTAAAATGTGCTTTCAACTTTTTATTAGCATAATTAATTACTAAATGACTTTTAACTTTGTTTTGCCAATTAAATTAACTTACCCTGAATCTTTTATCCTCTTTTTAAAGTAGCTTGTATTATAGGATCAGAAAATCCTATAGATAATGAAGCCTAACATACTGTTTTCCTGTTAAACAAGGAAAACAGTATACAAATACACTGGGAAATACAGGTAGCACATGAGACGAGAAACAACAAAAAAAAAAACTTATCCTCCAAAGGAAACAGTTCCATGCATACTCTCCCATTCCCTTTGTTCCATGCAAAAAAAAAACTTCTCTGATTAGCAGGTGTCTTTCAACAAAAAACTTGAAAGACACATGCTAATCTTTCGACAGCAGCTCACGAATGATGCAGGAAAGTGCAGTCGCATGCAAGTCATCTACATGTAATGTATGTAGTAATGTCTCAGGGGCACCATGACAGCGAGGACAGAGAGAAGAACTCTCCAAGTGCCGCTCAGTATTAGTCAACAACTTCTCGTACCCGTTGAGGCACCTTGACCTTTGAACATGCCACTCCTCCGAACAAAACAGTGAATTAGTTGTTGCAATAGAAAACAAATCATTTGCACTCCCAGACCAGCATGCGTCATCTGGATCATTAGTCGGCCGAGGAGGAGGAACATTGGCCATCCAAAAAACAGACTGCCGCCTCGGTAGGAACTGATTAAGCAAACCCCAATTCTACTGCCCATTTAGATGATTTTTTTTTTCTCTTAATTGATATATTTTTAATGTATCCTGAAGTATAGGTAATGAGAACACCATTTTTACCAATTAGCATTGGTTGCAGTGGTAAAGCGTGCTGTATTACTCTTAAACCTCAAGGTCCAGGTTTTGAGTCCTGGTGGAAGTGGGTGTATGAAAATTGTGCTATTGCTAGTGGTCCCACCGTGACCATACCTTGTTTTAGGGGAGAAAAGAAAAACTAGACATACAAAATGTATCAGGGGAGTAAAGGAAAACTACTTTTTGAATGTAACAACAAACTAATGTAAGAATGATCATACATGTAAATCTGCAGGAACCACCAACAAATTAAGGACATGAGGTTTTAGTAACATGAAACTTGTTGAGGAATCAAGCAAATAAAATTACTGTCCGAGGGGATGCTGTTGGGAGACTGCGGAAAATCATTTTGTATTTATAGGTCGGTGTGGGAGAAAAGACAATCTTCTCCAAGTTCCTTGCTGTCTTGAGCACTAATCCAACCGATTGCACAAGTTCATAATCCATTTCCTCGAAATGGATTCTAACATTTCTCAGGTTGTTTGAAAAAGATTTAAATGATCCACCGTTTTCTCTCCCTCTAACTTTTGGAATGATCCTTTCACGTGAATGTAAATATTCAGGATGCTGCTACTATCACAATCCTGTTCAATATATAATCATTAACAGATAGGTTTACAAGAGAGTCCTAAGTTGTACAATATACAAAACCTAACCTAACTATAAAATACTAATGATTATCCCTTATCACTCCCCCTCAATTTTAGGGTGGATAAAGTAGCCAAACTCAAATTGTTACATAATTGTTGAAATGAAGTTACACCTAAGGACTTAGTGAAAATGTCAACTAACTGTTGAGAGCCATCAATATGTGAAACAAAAATATGCTTCCAAAGAACCCTTTCTGGCACAAAATGAAGATCAACTTCGAGAAGCTTCATGCGTTGATGCTGTACTGGATTGTTAGCCAAAAAAGTTGCAGACTTATTATCACAATGAACCACTATAGGCAAAGAGGGTGCATAGCCTAATTCAGCAAGAAGAGTGCACAACCAACTGATATCACCAACCGTGCTTGCCAATGCCGAGTACTCAGACTCAGCACTACTATGTGAGATAGTGTGCTGTTTCTTAGCAGACCATGATACTAAGTTGCCTCCAAGGTAAACACAAAAACCCGTTGTAGAACGCCGGGTAGCAAGGCAACCTACCCAATCGGCATCACTGTATGCCATCAAGGTGTGAATATCCACCGATCAAAGAAGGAATCCACGATCCTGTGTTCCCTAAAGATATTTCAGAATTCGCTTCACCGCCTTCCAATGAACAGTCGCCGGTTTATGCATAAACTAGCATACGAAGTTCACAGAAAAGGAGATATCTGGGCTTGTAAATGTAAGATATTGCAGTGCCTCTACCACCATGTGATACGAAGTCTGATCAGCATCAGACAATGGTTCGCCCTCATCTACTGACAGCTGAAGCTTTGGTTGCATAGGAGTTGGTGAGTACTTCGCTATGTCAAAACTTGTGCGTTTTAAAATGGACAACAAATACTTTTGCTGATATAGAAACAGTCCATCCTGAAACCGAGCTATTTGAATGCCAAGAAAGTAATGCAACATGCCAAGATCAGTCATAAAATATTCATGCTTCAAAAAAGAGAGGAGATGCTCCAAAAGAGGTGAAGTTGAAGCTGTAAGTACGATATCATCAACTTAAAGTAAAAGATAAGCAACACCTTGAGTTGAATGCAAAATGAACAAGGATGCATCGGATTTGCAAGTGAAGAAGCCCTTCGAAAGTAAAAATTGTGCAAATCTCTGATACCAAGTGCGTGGCGCTTGTTTCAGTCCATAGAATGCTTTCTGCAATTTGTAGACATAATCTGGATGGACGGGATCAACAAATCCCGGAGGCTGCTTCATATAGACTTCCTCCTGCAAATGCCCATTCAAGAACGCATTCTTGACATCCAACTGCCGCAAAGACCACCCATTAGAAACTGCAAGTGTCAAAACAAACCGAATTGTCGCCGGTTTACTGGACTGTAAGTCTCATCAAAATCTTCTCCTGCTTTTTTAGAGTACCCCTATGCAACCAGCCTCGCCTTATATCTCTCCAATGACCCATCTGATATGTACTTACGTTTGTACACCCATTTAGAACCAATAATATTCACCGAGGGTGGTGGTTTTGGAACAAGAAACCAAGTGCGGTTCCTTTGTAAAACCTGAATCTCATCATCCATTGCAACACACCAAGCATTCTCCTTGGAAGCCTAAGCATAAGTTCTCGACTTTGGGTCAGAAACAATGGTGAGAAGAGTTAAGCGTTGGATGGGTTTAACAGTACCTGACTTAGCTCTAGTGGTCATCCTATGGGTTAGAGCATTATGCCAAACAGGTGGTGGGGTTGGTATTGGAGAAGTTGTTTCGGTGGAAGAAGAGGACAGAGAATGACCCACCGAAGAGGCTGCAACGGGTTGTAAAGAGGAGGAAGAAGATGGGGTGGATGGCTTAGTAGTGGAAACAGTAGGATGAGGTGGAGACGGAACCAGTGTTATGATGGGTATCGAGGGTAGTTTGGAAACTACAGTTGGATTGAAAGATAATGGTTTGGGGCAAAAAAATAGCGGATGAGGGTTGGGATGCAAAGGGATAAGACGCCTCATGAAACACAACATTGCGGGATATTATCACTTTGCGAGAGATTGGATCATAGCACCTAAACCCTTTGGGATAAGGTGACAAATCATGAAAGACATGGAGTGTGGCACGAGGATGTAGTTTGTGTTTGTTTGGACTAAAGTTGTGTAGATAGCAAGCACACCCAAAGACTCTAATATCATCTAAAACCGGTGCTTGACCATATAGAATTTGATACGGACTCTGCCATGCCATGAAAGAGTACTAGTAGGAAGGCGATTATGAATATGATGAACATATCGAACATTCACCACCACGGTTGCCATGGCCTTTGTCCTGAGGAAAGAAGTCCTGATTGGGTTTTGGTGAAAAAATAAGAAGAGTGGTTTTTGGACAAACGAGATTCATAAGCTAACAGAGTGGAACATAATTCAAAATAATTAGGCAAAGGAGCTTTGGCAGTAAGGACAGTAACAATCTCTGAATAATCTGGGGGGAAGACCATCAAGAATCTGCATGACTACATCATCCTCACTCAACCCTCTGCCAATAGCATCCAGTTTATCAACAATACCACGCACATACTGCAAGTAATCAGACATGGACCTATTGTCCTTCCTAGAATGAACAAATGCAGATCGATATTCCATATATCTAGCTTGCACGTGATCATGAAAAAGGGTTTCAATGGACAACCAAACCTCTAGCACCGTGGGATAAAAGCCAAGTCTGAAACAACTTCTGCACAATTTATTTTTTTATGTGAAACAAAGCTCCCTTCTATTAGTTTACAGTTTTGTCATAAATTATGGTTTATTCCGAATATCGATTTCGTGGCCGTTAACTCCTTTGGAAACTCTGGAGGCTTGCTTTTCATGTGGAATACAGATTTTTTTGTTTGCAAAAAACACTCTCTGGGCTCGAATTGGATTTTGGTGGAAGGTTTGTATGGAAGCGAAAAAACTGAAATTTGCATTTGCTGTGTTTATGGAGCCACTGATGTTGACGACAGAATCGCTATGTGGAGTGAGATTGCCTGCCTAAAATCTTCTTTCACCCCCCCATGGCTTGTTATTGG
>JAKUCV010005842.1:0-17699 GCA_028386065.3 Turnera subulata | reverse complement strand
ATAGCGTGTCTAGAATCACCAGTGTGTATTTAAGGTTCGTGAGAACCTTGGTTAGTTGTTGTGTTGTGACTTGGATTATTTACGGTGTTGTATATGTATATTTGCTTATGGGTTTACCCGGTGGGCACTTCGGACTCACCCCTCACCTGCGGGCTTTCATCCCGTAGGTTGAGTTATTTGTGGTTCAGGTATATTGCATACCAGACAGGCTGCGGCGTTATCCCTTGGACAGGACTCGGATCCATTAGTTGCATCATGGGTTGCATACAGAGTCATTGTGAGTCGTTAAGTCTTCCGCTGTGCTGTTTATTTTGCCGTTGGGCCGTAGGGCCATATTGTTGTTGCTTACAGTGTTTATGTGAGTTTAAGTCTTCCGCTGTGCATATTATTGTTGTTGTTGGGCCATTGGGCCGGTTTTATTATTATTGATGTTTGTTATTTTGGGCCGTTGGGGCCGAGTTGTTGTTGTCCACACTGTATGCTGAGTCATGTTGGGTTGGGTCGTCACAGTTCCGGCCTGTGTTTACCGTGTACGGTAAATACGGGTCGGGGCGCTTCATTTTCTTTAACATTGCATTAGTTTATTTTTTGTAAATTTTCTTAAATTAAATATTATTTTCCTATTTTTTATACATTGTGTTAATTTTTTTCTGGAATATTATATTATATTTCTATTTTTTGTCATTGTTTTTGTTTTTTAATTTTGTTGAATATTATCAAATAAATTCACGATGATATTACTTTTTGTTGTATTTGTTTTTTTAGATTAATATAATATTTTCTCTCTTTTTTTTTCATTTCATTGGTTTTGTGTTTCAAAATTTTCAGAATTATTTATTACTTTCATGTTTTAATTTTTTGGCATTTTGTTTGTTTTTTTAATTTTCCTGATTTATTCATTATTTTTCTGCTTTAATTTTTTTTGCATTGTTTTTTTTTCAGATTTATAATATATTTTTTTCCTTCCTTTGTGATAGTTTTCTAATTTTTCTAGAATATATGACATTTTATTTGATATTGAAAATTAAATATTAAGTAGTTTAATTATTAAAATAAAACAAAATGTTACATGCCACTTATATTTTCAACAATTAAAAAATTGAAATTAATTATTTTATATTATTTTTTGCTTTTTTTGGCATTGTTTGTGTTTTTTTAGTTTCCCTAATTCATTTATTATTTTCATGTTTTAAGGGAATTTTGTTAGTTTTCTTAATTTTTTAGAATTATATATAATTTACCTTTTTTTTTGCATTGTGTTTGTTTTTAAAAATTTTTCTGATTTATTTATATTTATATTTTTTTAGCTTTTTTTTCTTTTTTTTCTTTTCATTATATTGTATTTCTAGGGTTCAATCATGCATGTTGTAATAAATAAAATCTTTATACAATATTTTCGGGCCAAATTATATGAGGGATTGGTTTATAAAATCTCAAATAAACCAATCAATACCGACCTGTAAAGCACCAATATAAACTTCAGTTTTTTTGGTCAACAAAACTAGAACAAATAGAAGTAGAAATAACAAGCCCGTGGAATCCACGGGTACTGTACTAGTATATATAATAACTCATTAGCAACCACTTCGTGTCAAGTAAATTTACATGTGTATCATTGTTTAGCGTGCACTTGGTGCCAGGTAATTGAAGTCTTTAGATAACCTCATTATGCAATACAAATGTCTAAATATAAAGAAAAGGTAACATGTTTTCATTCGGCCACTATCTTTTAATTAAGGCAATACAGTTCCGAACAAGAAAAATTAAGGCAATATAGAATCTCTTTTAAAAAGATTAAAATGAATTATTTGATTAGTAAGTTACAATTACCCAACTTCACAGCACTCACTCACTATCTCTATCTTTTCTTCTTTCATTTTTTTTTTTTCGTTTACTTCCTGTCTGGCCCGTGAATTCCAGCTCGGGCAGGGGCAATGGAATCCTACGCTTCTGTTAGAGATCGGTAAAGGAAGTGTCTCTGTTTAGCGGTACGTCTCGAGGAAGAAGCCTCCCGGAAAACTGCTCCAGTCTGCTTACGCCGTTGACAGGGACAGTATCATGTATGTAAGTAACTCTTGGCTGTTGTTTCCTAAGTGTTTGTGTGTAGTTTTCTTTAGTTAACGAAGAATTGAAGTATGACTTTTCACTTCATGTGATTATAATGTGCAGGTTCTCTGCTGACGCTGGGTGATCATTCTCAAGATCCTGTTCAGAAGATTAGTCCTCTTCTTCCATGTTGGTTAATCCAGAAGTGTATGGCACTCCGGTGTCTGGGATCCAGTCATCTCCTTGTATGAATTTTGCAGCAGTAAAACCATCAATTTCTTGACTGGTGAGATTCTTGATACCTTTCCATGTCACCCTTTTTGTTTGAACTGCACCAGTGGAAAACAGCTGCTGCATTGCCGAAGATGAAGTCAATTGTGCCGGTGATGGTGCAGTTTCTGTAGAATTGGCGGTAGGTGTGAGCGTAGAGGGTGTCTTGGTAGCCATCCATCCTGCATCTGTAAAAGATTGACATATCAGACTGCACTTTGAGTGCCACTGCTTGGTGTCCCGTAGCTCCTGCGGAGTTCTCAAATCCCATGTCCTTGGCAATGAAGTGATTTCCATTGATTGCTACAATATTAATCAAAGAATAGGCATAAACATTATTAGAACATACATGAGAATATTAATGAATGAGAAAGGTATTAAGGTAATCTCTTTCATGATTTTCATACATACCAACTGTGGCTGTTTTGAATGTTTGGACTCCTGCGTTGAAATTAAGATTTCCTGTGATCTTGGTTTTTGTGGCACCATCTCCAATCATCATAACATGGGTCGTACTTCTTCCCAAGACAACATTTTCCTCATAAACTCCTTCCTTGATGTAAAGCACAAAGGTGTTATTTCCCTGTTTGGGGATTTTATGAATCGCGTCTGTAATGGTCTTGTACTGCCCACTTCCATCCTGTGCCACAGTGATATCAGCCTTAATTGTTTCTGGAGTTTCGTGGAGAAGCTTTCTCTTTCCAGCATCTACCCATGAAGGGAAACCGCCCCTGATTCCTAGGAGCCTACGGTGTGTTTTTGCAACATCACTCAAATCCTTGGTGGTGGATTTGAGGCCAGCAACTATGGCAAGGCCATTGCTAGTGAGCTGACTAGAGGTCATCAAAATGTCTTTCATTTTTGGTCCAACTTGATCAGTTGTGTTCTTAAACCCATCCTGGCAAGTCTGTAAATAGGTGGTGGCAGCGCTTAGCCAGGCTTTAAGGTCACTCAAGTGCTTATTCAACTTGCTCAGTTCTAATGAATCAATATGAGCAAAAGAATCCCTGAGATCAGCAATGGCAGTGTGTAACAATTCTCTGCAACTTTCAAGAGCCTGGCTGGCCAATGGTTCTTTAGCCACTTTGTCCAATGTGGCAGAGTCCTTTGTTGCGCCTCGAAGTGATTTGATTGCAGCCATGAGAGCAAACTTGGCAAGTTCCTTAGGGTCCGTGGTGTTTCCCGCAGCTTCTTCGAGGGTTTGCAAGCATGTGTCTTTGTATGCAGTAGGTTGGCAAATCGCTACGATTGCCTTGTTTGATGTAGAGATCGCATCATCCCCTCGATGATCAGGTATGGGGTGGATTTGTTCTTGTTTCTTGATATCGCTGGTGATTCCTACGGTCACTCCAACGACCATGCAAATCGCGATGAAACATGAGGTAACAATAATGGCAATCTTCTTCTTCTCTTCATGAACCGTGGCTTTTGAGAAATTATCACGACCCATGATTGATTGAGTAGACACCAGAATAAATATTGGTAACAAAACAAAACTGAAGCGACCAAAATAACAATTTCCTTTTACTACTTTGAGGCACAGGGGGCTTGATTATATTAGTAGAGGGCTTAATGATAATTGGTGCCTGCTATTGATTCCCCCGTGGAATTCTTTACATATAAAGTAGAAAAGGATGCAAGAACAGATAAGCTTACAAGACAGATTTTTCTGTTTTGACAAGTGTGGTAAATGAAACACCTGCGGGAAAATGAGGTTTCTTGATCTTGCTTTGCCACTTTTGGGATTTCGGTAGAATTGACGTCGAAAGATAGTAATTTTGTTGTCTTTGCTTGGAGTTCCGATGACCTGTTTCGGTTTCTTGCAGTCAAAGTGACCGGAAAGAGAGTTTTGTTTTATTAACCAATCCTGTTACGAGGTAATCTCGTCAAGACAGTCAAACAATTAGGTTTAGTTTCTATGTTTTTCTATTTTGGTAAAATTAGGAGTCCCCTGATGTTCTTTGCTACTGTACTACTACTACATCATTCAACAAATCTCTATTCTGAGGTGTTTCGTTGTCTCAAGTTCGAATTGCAATAAATCAGTAACTATACCAAACAAAAAATAGAATACCCATATCCTATACCACACGTTTATTTTGCTGGTTCTAAAGGGCCGACGAAAAACCAACCAAACCAATTGAAACTTTTTCGGGTCAATTGCACAGTTAGACTCTTAATCACAGTCGAAATAATCAAATCGATCAACTGGTCTAGTTATGATATGGCTGCATCCGTTTCGTTCCGTTAGTATTTGAGGAGTATATGCTCATCAATTATTCTATGGCCTAACAACATTTGGGTTTTTGGGTTTTTTGGGTCCCAATGTTTAGTGGTTTGGCCAATTTGGTACCCCGATATTTTTTTTGGCCGGGCAGGTACCCCGACTTTGCATGGGCAGGCCAAACGTGATCCCCCGGTCAGGCACCTGCTGACGTGGAGGGCTGCCCGGATTTGAGGTCTGGAAGGTGCTCCAAAACGACGTCGTCTTGTGCCAAAACGACGTCGTTTTAGCTAGTTGGATGGACACGTCAGATCCACGTGTCCTTGTGGGCTCCCGCATGCTACCAACCCGGGTTCTTTACCTAACCGACCCAAAACCCAATGGATACCAAAAAAATTGACCAAAAATCTACCTTGCAAACCGATTTGAATTTTTTAGTAACACCTACAAATTTGTAGTAATGATAATAATAATAGACATATTTTCCATCCTTAATCTTCTCATAATATTTTAAATTATTTTCCACATGGATATTTTTAAATAAAAAATTCAACCAAATCATTTTTACCCCATTAATTTAATACTGATAAAAAAATTAATTTAACTAAAAATAATATCTATTTACAATATTTTTTAAATATGAAAAAATAAAAAGAAAATTTTTTATTTTTGAAGTGATGGTTAGGAATTAACGGTGTTCAATAAAAAATAAAAATCAAGTACCAAGAAAACAAATATACTAATTTTTGAGAATCCATCATTCCCACAACACACACAATGAATCGCCGTCAGCCACAGCGCCGTCAGCCACAACAATCGGCGGCAAATCTGACACCCTCTCCTCCGCCACCATCTACTCAATCGTCACCGGCCGCAGCAGTGTCCGCCTAGACTCTTCCGCACTCGGTCGCCTCTCCCCCGCGTCGCCGGCCCCATATCCTCCAGAATCCGCCTCATCCCCCGCACCGGAAACCAACCCTTATCCGCTCTCGAGAGCCCCGCCATCCTCGCCGTCCCCCTCCAGAAGCTCCTCCGCACCAAGGACATCTGCGTCGAGCTCCTCAACTCCTTCCCCGCCGACTTCGACGGCTCCAAGCTCTTCTGGACTGGGTGGGCTCTGGGCTGGCGGCGGTGGCCAATTAATATAATCTCTTGTTGCTTGCTGAATTTGATAGTTGGTGGAGGGATTGCGGGTGATGTTGACGGAGCCGGAGTTTGAGGAGGTGCGGCCGATGGTTTGGAAGAGGGTGGTGACGTTGATGCTGGAGGAGGAGAGTTAGGAGTTTGGGACGGGGAGAAGGGTGAGGGAGGTGTGGTGGTTGAGGTCGGCGAAGAGGAAGCGGCCGAGGAGAGGTTGGAGTTGAAGGAGGAGAGGAGGTCGGTGATGTTGGTGGTGGTGGTGGCGGTGGGGATTTTTGGTAGGTGGTGGGTGTTTGGTGTTGGTGGTGATGGTGGTGGTGGTGGTCGTCGGTGGCTCTGGTGGGAAATGTATTTTCTTTTTTTTTAAAAAAAATTTTTAAAAGAAAATATTCAAAGAAGATTTAGAGAAGTTGTGATTCTCATTATTTATTTTTCCTTAATTATTATGATTACGATTATTATTATATCATTATTATTATTATTATTGTCATTATATTCATAAGAAAATATTAAAAGAAGATTAAGAGAAGTTGTGATCTCTCATTATTTATTTTATTTTTATCTTAATTTAATCTTACTCTTTATTTATTTATTTTTTCTATTATTATTAATAAATTGTAGGTGCCTTTCATAAATTCTAAACGGTGAGAGTTTAAATTGGGATTTTTAGAAATTAGTATTTTGAAAATAAAATATTAAAAATAAATAAATCACTAAGATTTTTAGAAATTAAGATTTACGTATTTTAAAAGATTTTTTTGAAAAAATTTGAGTAAAGAAATTAAAAATAATCAAATAAATAATCAAATCGGATTAGTAGATGGTATCCATTGGGTTTCGGTTCGATTAGGTAAAGAACCCGGGTTGGTAGCATGCGGGAGCCCACAAGGACACGTGGATCTGACGTGTCCATCCAACTAGCTAAAACGACGTCGTTTTGGCACAAGACGACGTCGTTTTGGAGCACCTTCCAGACCTCAAATCCGGGCAGCCCTCCACGTCAGCAGGTGCCTGACCGGGGGATCACGTTTGGCCTGCCCATGCAAAGTCGGGGTACCTGCCCGGCCAAAAAAAATGTCGGGGTACCAAATTGGCCAAACCACTAAACATTGGGACCCAAAAAACCCAAAAACCCAACAACATTTCCCATTCTTGTGTTTGTATAGTTGCATATCATCTCTCTGTTGCAAAATACACAAATTCAACCCTTATGTTGATGTGTCAATATATTTGATGACACATTAGCAACCGGGCCTACATCAAACTGAGCCCCTAATTCATTCATAACCACACTCACCCTACATTCCTAACCCTTTTTTGGCCCACGGGTCATGGGGTCTAGTTTAATATGAATGTTGCTGATTTGTCATAAAAAAATTTAACACATTAGTATCTTCATAGTAAAAATTAGGTGAAAAATTTAAAAATATTCTAGAAACTCAACACATAAATTAAATTTGAACATTTTAGGATAAAAAATATCTTATTCCACAATAAAAAATGATATTAGTCCATTAATCTATACAAATATAATAAACTTTTTGTGTCAAAATATAACTCATTAGCGTCCACTTGGTGCCAACTAATGTACTATTTTACCCTTTTTATATTTATTTAATTTATTATTTGACGTTTATATTTTTGCTTTTGTTTTCTTTATCTAGGATTCTTTTCGCATTTTAACCCATTCTTGTGTAAAATAAAATTAACATCCTATTTAAGAGAAAATCACCACTATTTAAGAGAAAGGGACAAAGGGGTGATCTCGGCCCTATCTCAGAAGAAGAAGAAGGTATTATCTGGGATGAAGAAATGGAATTTGCAGAACGCAGTGAAGAGGAGCAGTTGGCACCCAGTCAAGCTCAGGGCATCCCCAATTCTCCCAATTTTTGAATGATGAACCCAATTATGGTGTGGAACTGCCAAGGGGCAGCAAAACCTCAATTCCCCCGTTCACTGAAGTTTTTTTGCTAGCAATATAAACCTATGGTGGTAGTCATTGTGGAGCCTCGAATCAGTGGTTCTACTGCTAATAAAGTCATTAAAAGACTTGGGTTCTCCAAGTCACATAGAGTGGATGCAAGGGGCTTCTCCGGTGGAATCTGGATTCTTTGGCGAGAGGAACTAGTATCCATTCAATTTTTGTTTAACCATGCTCAGTTTGTTCATATGAAGATATGGACGGCAGAAAAAGAATTCCTTCTTACAGCAGTATATGGCAGTCCTAGGGCCTCCACCAGGAATTTTCTGTGGAAGAATCTAGAGGTACTGGCCAATACTATTACTGAACCCTAGCTTTTAGCTGGGGACTTCAATGCCACAATTAACTTATCTGAGAGCAACGGTCGTCGTAGGACCCTCTCTTACGACACTCGAGCATTCCAGAATAGCCTTCTCAACTCAGGCCTTATGGACCTTGGATTTTCCGGCCCTTGCTTTACTTGGCATAGAGGGACTTTGAAGAAGAGGCTCGATCGCGCCCTAAGGAACTCGCACTGGGCCACTGAATTTAGCCAGACTGATGTATATCACCTGCCATTTCTGCATTCTGATCATAGACCGGTGTTAATTTGGCCTGATGGCTCAGTGGC
This sequence comes from Turnera subulata, assembly GCA_028386065.3. Classification (NCBI taxonomy): domain Eukaryota; kingdom Viridiplantae; phylum Streptophyta; class Magnoliopsida; order Malpighiales; family Passifloraceae; genus Turnera; species Turnera subulata. The sequence goes on along the minus strand of JAKUCV010005842.1, from coordinate 9,428 downwards.
AGTGGAACACACCCCTAGGAGATTTTTGTTTCAAGCCTCCTGGGCCACCCATAGCAACTTTGACGAACTTGTTTGAAAGAGCTGGCCCGTGGACCAATCCTGGAGTACTTCAATCAAGGAATTCACATCAAAGGCTACCGAATGGCAGAAAACAGTTTTTGCTAAAAACAAACAGAAAAAGAATCAACTGTTAGCTAGACTGAAGGGCATCCAAATATACCTCGAGAGGAAACCATCAGCTTTTTTATCTTCACTTGAAGTTGAATTAAAGTGTGAACTGGACAAGATTTTAGCACAGGACGAGATGGACTGGTTCCAGAGATCTAGATGTCAATGGATACAATGGGGGGACAAAAACACAGCCTTCTTCCACTCGGTTACGCAGATGAGAAAAAGGGGAAATAAAATTGCTACCTTGAAAGATGGGAACGACCGTTGGCAAACTGATCCTGTCGTATTAAAGGGGATGGCAGTTGATTTCTACCAACAACTGTTCTCGGACGAATACCCTGGCCAAGCGGTCATGCCATTTAAAGGCTATTTTCAGCCAATTCCTCAGCATAAAACGCCTGCATTATCTGCCCCTGTGTCTGACGAGGAAATACGAACCACTCTTTTCCAAGTAGCTCCTCTAAAGGCCCCGAGGCCTGATGGTCTACATGCTTTCTTTTTCCAACAACAATGGCAGGTTGTTGGGGAAAGTTTTTGCAGGATGGTCCATCGATTTTTTGATACACACAGTTGGGATGAAGGAGTGAATGACATAATTCTGACCCTATTACCGAAAGTTGATGCACCAGAGCAAATGTCCCACTTTAGACCAATAGGATTGTGTAATATTTCCTATAAGGTCGTCTCTAAAATTATTGCCAACAGGATGAAGAATGTACTAGGGGATCTAATAGCTCCCACGCAAGCCAGCTTTGTGCCGGGCCGCTTCATCACCAATAACATCATCCTTCTCCAAGAAGTAATCCATGTAATGAAGCAGAAATTCGGGGATGTGGGTTTCTTTGTCATTAAAGTCGACCTCGAGAAAGCCTACGATTGTGTTCGATGGGCTTTCGTCCATGATACCCTGAGAGATGCAGGATTTCCGGAAGAGCTGAACAACGCTGTCATGGTATGCCTTACTACCAGCAGGATCAGGGTGAACTGGAATGGCGATATTTCGGAGCCTTTCCATCCTTCAAGGGGCTTGAGGCAAGGAGACCCGATTTCCCCATACCTCTTCGTCCTCTGTATGGAGAAATTGAGCCAAATCATTGAAGAGGCAGTGAGGAATAAACACTGGAGACCTATTCAACTCAGCAGAGGAGGACCTAAACTTTCCCATATCTTTTTTGCGGACGATCTAGTCCTGTTTGCTGAAGCCAATATGGACCAAGTTTCGGTAATCACTTCTTACTTGAACTATTTTTGCCACTTCTCAGGCCAGAAGATTAGCAATTCAAAAACCAGGATTTTCTACTCCAAGAACGTGACAGAGACTCTTGCCAATAACCTCAGTCAGGGCTTGGGTTTCCAACCCACCTCAGACTTGGGTAAATATCTGGGTGTCCCCATACTCCACGATAGAATCTCAGGAAAAACTGTGCATCATCTTGTACAAACTGTCCAAAGTCGATTGAACGGGTGGCAAGCAAGACACCTCTCTCTGGCTGGTCGTACAACCCTAACTCAAGCGGTGTTAGCAGCCCTACCCATATATACTATGCAGACAATCAAGATTCCAGCTTCTACCTGTGATCGCAGCGAACAGTTGTGCAGAAACTTCATATGGGGTACCACTGAAACTTCCCGCAAAACTCATCTTGTGAATTGGGAATCTGTTACCCTCCCTAAGGAATGCGGAGGATTGAACCTTAAGCGTCTTAGGTCTTGTAACCATGCCCTCATCATGAAACTAGCTTGGGCCCTGATTACAAGACCTGAAGCACTTTGGGTACAAGTTTTTAGGGCCAAATACATGCGAAAGCTGGGTTTGGTCCCTCAAACCATTGTGAAGAAACAAGGATCACACTGTTGGAGGGCTATTTGTGACGTTTGGAAGTCTGTTTATGAATGCCTCGAGTGGAGGATAAGAGATGGCAGAACAGTTAGATTTTGGTTGGATAAATGGACCCCCCGGGGACCTCTTATGAAGTTTGCTCGGTTTCCCATTCCTGAACATCACTCTAACGCATTGACATCTGAGTATGCCTCGCCATCCATCGGGTGGGTCTGGGAAAGATTTGCTGAGTTGTTACCTGCAGATGTTGTCAACGAAATCAGGGCAATTAGCAGCCCGGAACCAAGTAAAGGGCCTGATCGGGTTGGATGGGCTTCCTCGACCCATGGTGGTTTCACCACTAAATCCGCCTACGAGGTTCTCGAAGAAGCTTCTTGGCCTGCTGAAGACAGCTCCTGGAAGAGGATATGGAGATGGCCTGGACCCAAAGATACAAAAGCTTCCTATGGCTTTTATTCCAAGACAAGTTACTCACCAACCAAGCGAGAAGGAAAAGAGGTATGACTGACAATGACATCTGCCCTAGGTGTGAGAGTGCTGAGGAAACCAGCCTACACATTATGAGTAATTGCCCACAAGCAGCTAGGTTGTGGATCACCCTAGAGGGTCCTGACTGTTCAAGAGACCCCTCGCCGAGATGCATTCAATCCTGGATCAACGACAATTTGCAAGTCGACTTCACCTATAGACAGGGAATTGACTGGAGGATCACTTTTGTTGTGGCTTGCAACATGCTATGGCAATGGCGGAATGACTTGGTATTTTCTGAACACCCTACGAGGATCCATAATCCAGCTCACGTGGTACTTTTAAAGACCAAAGAAATTTTATGGGCTGAGCACCATGATCCGATGCGGCCTTTGGATGCTGGGGATTTAGGACCCAGACTCGTATGTTGGAAGCCCCCTAAGCATCCCAATGTGAAACTCAATGCAGCTGGAACCGTTAGCATCCAAACTGGTATTGCGACCGCTGGGGGTTTGATAAGAGACTCCTATGGTGAATGACTAGGAGGACTAATGTTCAATATTGGAATTTGTTCAAGAACTCAAGCTGAGTTATGGGGGGTTAAATCTTTACTGGACCTTGCTTGGGACCGTGGTTTCCGAAGCATTGAGATGGAGGTCTCTTCCCAGGTATTAATTGATCTGCTGGCCCCTGATAATGCGAACCTAAACTTTTTACCTTCTCTAGTGTATGACATCAGGGAAATTCTTAGTAGAGAATGGCAGGTCACTTTGCATCATGTCTACAGTGACGCAAATCAATGTGCTGCGGCTCTTGCCCAGCTCGCACTTTCTTTGGACCGGGGGGTTTCCTTTCTTCAAATCCCACCTGATAGCATTTTCACTCATGTAGACATAGATATTAGGGGATGTTTTTGATCCCCAACCATGTTGTATACATTTTGTGAATGAAAGCCCGCGACGCATAATCTTTTCTCCCAAAAATTAACATCCTAGAAAACGATATAGACATAAACATTTAACACTCAACTTTGTAAAGGATGCAGGTTCTTTTTCTTAGAAACTATGAAGAATGCAGTAGCCTGAATAAGGTATATGCGTAAATAGTAAATAACATTATAACGATAAACTTTTCAATAAATTTTAGATACCGAAATTATCCCCCATGAGGATAAACATATCCTGGAAAGGAATGGATTCGTCATATCCCTCCAAGCAAAACAATCGTGACGGCAATTTAGTCAACAGACGTAACTGAAAGCGTCACAGATGATGCTACTCTCTTTTAAGTTTTAATAAACTCGTGCAAAAGTGGCACGTGAACAATTCTTAAAAAATAAAAAGGAAAGTGACATGTGCGTCGGCATTAATTAGTGAGACGCTACCATCTTATCCAATTATTCTTTTTCTAGTTTTATCAGCAATCCATCCAATTTCATTACGTTGGTCTGATTTTGGGCCAAGTAGTGTATGTCATTATTATTGCGGCGAGTTGTATAGAATGAAAGCCTGTTTATTATGCGCAAAAAAAAGGGCAGAAGGTAGCCTGTTTGTTTTTCTAATGAGATTTGTGAGAATTACTGTATAAGAATCTTAACACCATACCAATTAATATTGAGTACAGAGACTTTTTTTTACATAAATTTGTTTCAAGTGACGGGAGCGGGTATATTAAAAATTGTGGGTTCTACTTAATAAGAAAAATTAGTTAAGAGGTTACTGAAATATTAGAAAAGCCACCAAATGTTACCTTATTGGGATGAAATTTCTGAGCTAAGACAATAAGTCTTATTGCTCGCTCTTTGGTACTGTCTTAATCTTAATAAAGGCATTATCAAAAATCTTAATAAAGGCAATAAAATTATCCAAAAAAAATGGTGTTTAGGAGGAATATACCAATTTCATTCCAAAAAATAATAAGACTTTGGAAATTAAATATTGATTTTGACTGTAGTCTCATCACAAATTGTGAGAAAAGAAAACAATTATTAAAAAAATAAAAGATAAGTTAATACAATATTATTATTATATTTAAAAAATATAATTCTTTAATTAGCTTTAAATTTTTATGAAGGTAACGACTAAAAAGAAAAAAAGAACTAAGCTTTGGTAGTATCAGTCGCACACTCGCACCAAACACTGCGGTCCAGCAACCCAATCTGATTCCCTCCCGCGAGGAGGACCATCTTCCTATATCTCTCAAAACATTTATAATTACTTACAAAACCAAAGCACCTACCCGTCCCAACACTAACGACCAAAACAAAGCACTTCCCAACTCCAGAAACTGTAAAAACACATTGAGACAGACGATTTCCAACGACTCACTGACTCCACACCGGAATAAGGAAAAAAAAAAAAGAAAAAAAAGGAAATGGCGAACCGCACCTCCGATCTACTCCAGCAAGTCCACTCTACTAACGCCTTCGACAACCACTCCTTAATCCGCTACGCCTCCGCTCACGTCCCCGGCTTCCCTCCCTCCCCCTCCTCTTTCACCGTCAAGCAGGTTTGACTCTATAATCTGCTTTTCCTTTCTCTGTTCTTACTTTTTGTTCGTGTAACCGTTAAAACTACGGTCTGGTTTGTGAAAATAATATCAGTTCGGGCACGGGCAATCGAATCCTACGTTTCTGTTGGAGGTCGGCGATGGAAGCGGCTCCGTTAAGCGCTACGTCTTGAGGAAGAAGCCTCCCGGGAAGCTTCTCCAGTCTGCTCACGCCGTTGATAGGGAGTATCATGTATGTATGTATGTGTGTTAAGCTCTATTTGTTAAATGTTCTGTGTGTTGTTTTGTTTTAGTTTTTTTTTTTTTTAGCGAAGAAGCGAAGTTTGACTTTTTCATTTCACTTGACTTAGTTGCTGATGAGCATTGGATGTTATGTGATCATAATCCGCAGGTTCTTCGGGCACTGGGTGATCACACTCAAGTTCCGGTCCCGAAAGCGTTCTGTTTGTGCTTGGATGATAGTGTGATTGGTACTGCGTTTTATATAATGGAGTATCTGGACGGTCGCATTTTCATTGATCCAAAGCTCCCGGTAAGATTGAGATTTCCTGTCCATTTCTTTTGTGGTGTATTTGTGTGCTTCATTTTGAAAATGTTTGAATTGTGGAGTTTTAGTGTTGTTAGTTTTTGTAAAGGGAGTGATTACAGTAAGTGGTTTTGGGTAGGGTGTCTTGCCGGAGAGGAGGAGTGCCATCTATCGAGAAACTGCGAGAGTGTTGGCTGCTCTACATTCTGCTAACGTGGATGCTATTGGTTTGGGGCGTTATGGACGTCGAGACAACTATTGCAGACGACAGGTAATCAAGCTAATCAAACTGTCTCTTCAGTTTCATTTCTGTACTAGGCGTGTTAAACTGAATACACAAGTGACCCCCATCGTGTTCAGGATTCACAAATTAAGTTACGAGTTCCAATTTCTGGTGTGCAAAGGGTTATATTTTGTGGGCAATTGTTGATTGCTTTTTGACTCAATGGTGATGCTTATGTGTTTTTCCTTTATCTTCTTCTGTTTTTAAACTGTTGTTCAGGTGGAGAGATGGACCAAACAGTACATTGCATCAACTGGTGAAGGCAAATCCCCAAGAAATCCGAAGATGTTGGAGTTGTCTGATTGGCTACAGAAACATATACCTGCTGAAGATTCTTCTGGATCAGCGACAGGCTTGGTTCATGGAGACTTTCGAATTGATAATCTTGTATTTCATCCCATTGAGGTCTGTTCCTCTATCTCTCATACACTCATGAGCTCACTGCTGCTTTTGCGCACACACAGAATTAGTTCATGTAAGGAACATGATACATAGAATCCAGCTCAACCAGAAAATAATTTCTTTTAACTACTTCTGAAACATGAACTTAAGAGATAATCATCATGATGCAGGATCGAATCATTGGTATTCTTGACTGGGAGTTGTCCACTCTTGGAAACCAGATGACAGATGTTGCATACAGCTGCATGGTACTGAGCCGAATTTTTTATTTCAATCTTTGGGATGAGAAACTAATGTTGTTTTTTGATTTCCACATTTAAATGCTATTCTGCTGTGCTCCTGCTTTGATCTTCTTGAAACATTTGTAGAAGGCTAAATATTTCTTGATCAGTTCTATTTTTGGATAAATGATAGCTTTGGTTTTTGTTCCATGGTGAAATTGTTGAATTGATTGGTTTTACTTATTTTGCTAGGGTTACAACGTGGAAATTGACTTTAAGAACCAACGTGTGGGTAAAGGCCTTGAACTTGCTGGACTTCCAGAAGGGATCCCTTCACAGGCAGAATATGTGGCGGAATACTGCAAGGCATCTGTATGATCCCATGAAAGATATTTTACAGATATTGCTAAACTAATTGAAAGGCTTTCTTATACTCTTAATTGCTACAATGTAGAGAAAACCATGGCCCGCCACACACTGGAAGTTCTATATGGCTTTTGCTATGTTTCGGGGGGCAGCAATTTATGCAGGAATACATGCACGTTGGATTATGGTAATATATCGCCAAAGGAAAAAAAAAAAAAGACTGATACTTTTCATGACAGTCTTGTTGGAAGCTTTTGGCAGTGATGGTCAATCACTAGTATTTTGTTCCATGATAATGCAGGGAAATGCTTCAGGAGGTGAGAGGGCACGAAATTCCGGAAATCTGGCTAATGATCTTATAGACTCTGCATGGGCTTTCATCTCAAGAGAATCTGTGCTCCCTAGTCACTCTCCATCTGGTAGCTTTACATTTTCTTGATTATTTTGGCTCATAATCTTTGTTATAGTTAATTCACCTGAAAATATGTATGCTTACTTTTAAAGTTGTTCCTAAGAATTCTTTCTCTTGGTTTTTTCTCCTCCAAAGTCGGAAGTGCAAATGCTTAATTTCGTATGGGCACTGAAACAGTCTGATGATATGAGGGTGGACGGTAGTTTGGTAATGCTGTAGGGTGTCTTCCTCAGTGTTTTCTTATTACTAGTATTTTTTCAAATTGTTTGCCTTGTAAATAGTTGGTTTGTATAAATTCTTGGCTTCCCAAATCCATTGGTGGACACGATATTTTTAAAAAAGTTGTTGTTATGAAGGCCGGTAGTATCATTGGTTTCAAGCTTTTCTTTGTCATCTTTTGTTACAGTAATGCTTTTCCAGCCTGGAACATTTTCTGTTTGCAAGTGCTTGATAATTTTTTAAAGAGCAATAACAGAAATATGTGACAGGCATCCTTTTACCAGTAGTTTAAATCCAATCTTTCTTGGGATTCTTCAGTCTCACTGTGACAAGGGCCTGAAGCAATGTTCTGGAATAGTAAACTAGTTTGCTCAGATTAGATGTTGCATCTGCACTTTGTTTCTTCATTACTTGTTTACGTGGAAACTGAAGTTTTCCTGTCAGAAACCAAAATTCTTATCAAGACCTTTTCTAACTAACACTCTTAGATAGTCTCAAAAGACCAAAAAAACACACCTTCAGATAGTTCGGTGGTAGTTATTTTAATGGTGCTGCAAGTTATAAATGTTGTTTATGGTGGCAGTCAAACGTAGCTTTTCAAACATTTCTTTTCATTCTGGTATTGAGTTACTTTTACTCACAGCTATTTTCTTGTGTTCTGTATTCTAAGATCCAATAGGACAAGATTACTTGAATAATTTTGGTGGTCAAGACGAAGTTGAAGGCTTTTCAAAGGAAAATGAGATGTTTGTTCCTAGTAAAAAGGTGCAAGCATTGAGGAGGAAGTTAATTAAGTTCATGGAAGATCACATATACCCAATGGAAACCGAGTTCTACAAACTTGCTCTGTCTCCCTCACGTTGGACTGTGCACCCAGAAGAGGAGAGGTTGAAGGAACTGGCGAAGAAAGAAGGATTGTGGAATTTATTTATACCAGTATGTCCATTTTGCTCTGACCCTTTTTCCCTTTTCCTTGTATCGATCCAGCAAACGACTATGGTGTTTGGAATTAAAAACTTATTGCAAACTTCTGCTTTATTTTTTGCAGTTTGACAGTGCCGAAAGAGCAAAGAAACTACTGTTTGATGGAACTCCCATATCTAATGATCCACATGATCGGTTCCTTGGTGCTGGCCTGTCAAACCTTGAATATGGCTACCTTTGTGAGATAATGGGTCGTTCTGTTTGGGCTCCTCAGCTTTTCAACTGTGGTGCACCTGATACTGGAAATATGGAGGTAACCGACTGTTTAGATTGGTTATGATATGACCTTTAACTTTCCATATCTGGAATTGCAAATGCTCTCGAACCATGAGCTTTACTTGAGACATGACTGTATTGAGATGATTGAGTTACAAAAGATACTGGCTTTTTTCCCAACTGACTGAGTTAGTAAAGGTGAAGGAACATGAATTAGATCATGTGTTTGAACCCGAACACCTAGACACCTAGTAATAAGCATTACTGCGTTCATTTTTTCTCATGTAAAGTACTTGTTCTATACTAGCTTCCCCTGGGTATCTCATGGTCCTTCCTTTTGTATTATAGGTACTATTGCGTTATGGGAGCAGAGAGCAACAACTTGAGTGGCTTGTTCCATTGCTTGAGGGAAAAATTCGTTCTGGGTTTGCTATGACAGAACCTGAAGTTGCATCCTCTGATGCTACAAATATTGCCTGTTCTATTAAAAGGTATTCAAAAGGAAAGGCGCAACTATAACCAATATTGAAATTATTTTGTGATCACTTGAAAATTAATTCAAATTCAACTCCAACTCTGGGGACTGCCTATCCTCCTTGTACAGAGAAGGGGGTTCATATATCATCAATGGGAACAAATGGTGGACTAGTGGCGCAATGGATCCAAGATGTAGAATTCTTGTAGTCATGGTTAGTTCTAGAATGGCAGGTCAGGCATTGTTCTGTTTATTATTCACATGATTAAAGGTGTCCATTGTAACATTACATGCAGGGAAAAACAGACTTCACTGCTCCTAAGCATAAGCAGCAATC